>JAKUCD010000013.1:0-191457 GCA_030563525.1 Nadsonia commutata
AACTATGATTGATCGGACGGGAAATCGTGCTTTCCAATGGATATGGCCGCAGACAGAAGTTTTTTGGCGAGGATATACTTGATCGATATGGCAACAGTTAGTTTTTAAAAAAAAAATCGAACTAATCAAACGAGATAATTGTAAGCTTAAGAGTAATGTGTGTATGTATGTGGTTAAGTTCTTTTTGATCAATATTATCGCTTGATTAAATTTTCTGTTAATATTATTTTATTTTATTTTTTAATTCTCGGTTGAATAATAAGGTGTGTTTTTATTAGTTAAATTAAACAAGAGTAATTACCATAGGGTAAATGGAAACTAATAAAATTATTTATTCATTCGATTTCAAATATTCATTCTTTTTGAGTAATTAAGTTTGAAAGGTGAGTTTTCTTTAGTAATATATATTATTTATTTATTTATTTATTTAGATATTATTATACAATTTCATTTTGGTTTAAGCTAAATCCTTTTCAACTAAAGACTTACAAATAGGATGGTAAAAGTCCCTTTTACTTTCAAAAGTATCTCTTGCTAATTTAGCATCAACAACCTTCAATAATCTGTAACCGGGTCTAACAAACTTCATACGACCAACTGTACCTAACCATTCAGCTAATTTAGTATATTGAGATTCGAGTCTAGTTTCAACGGCGAGTCTGTACCAACGGGAGATAACTTCAGCGTTAGTGGCACTAGCGGTGATATTGTAAATATTATCAAGGGCTATTACGGATTCCTTAGTCATCTTGGTAGAGGATAATTCATCGAGGAATACACCAATTTGAGTTGAAGTCCATCCGTCGAGGTCATTAGAGGAAAATTCAACCTTATTGGATTCAATATCATTCCAACGTGCCGCCAAAGCATAACAGTTATCAGCTAAGGTGGTATCGAACTTAGGTTCAATAGGGGGCATACCGGGGGTGTAGAACCAAGTATCCCAGTCGACGGAATCTAAGACAGGAACTAATTTAGCGTCAACAGAACTAAAGTATTCGTAAAGGGTTTCCTTAAATTGGTAAGAATCTAATGACCTAGTACGGAACTTGTTGAAATAGTAAGGGATGAAGGGGTCGAAAACGGGTTTACCACCTAATAAGTTTTCAAGGTAAAAGAGCAAATTGAAACCCTTCTCATAGGGTACAGTAGAGAAGGCATCATCGGGATCATTACCTCTAGTAAGATCAACGATTAAACGAGAGTATTGTTCTTGATCCTCGGGGCTCATAGCGGCAATACTTTGTTCAAGGGCGTGCCATCCGATAATAGCACTAAATTGACGATGTTGCTCACCGTGAACTGAACCAATAATACGTCTTTCCAAGTATACACACCAACCTTCATTAAGCCAGAAATGTTCCCAAGAACAATTAGTGACTAAATTACCGGACCAAGAGTGAGCTAATTCATGAGCAATAACGTCAACATTTTGACGATCACCTGAAATTAATGTGGGGGTGGCAAAGGTAATATTAGGATTTTCCATACCACCGTAGGGGAATGAGGGGGGTAAGACTAAAACATTGTAAGTCTTCCAATCGTAGGGAAAAACGACTTTTTCAGCAGCTTGAATAAAACCCTCAGTGTCAGCACAGAATTCGTGTTGACAAGCATTAAGAGAGGGAGGTTCAGAGTAAACATGCGAACGGGGGCCAATGGAAGCTGAAACTAAATCACCCGAGGCAATGGCTACTAAATAGGAGGGGATGGGGATATGTTGAATGGTAACAGTTTCAGTGGGTGATTGACCCTCAATAGCTGATTGGGGGTTACCTGAGGCTACTGAGGCGTATTGACTGTCTACGATAAACTCATAGGTGGACTTGACGGAGGGAGTATCGAAACAGGGGAAAAGGGAACGAGCGTGAATGGCTTGACATTGAGAAAATAAGTAGGGTGCAACTTTACCCTCAGTTTGTTCGGGAGTTAACCATTGTAAAGCGGTACATTGAGCGGTGGTAGCAAATTCAATAATAACTTGTGACTTTTCACCGGCGACAAACGCATGGGGCACAGTGAGCGATGAACCGTAAACGGCATGACGATCAGCTAAAGTGTAATTGGTGACTTCAGTACCATTAACTTCAATCTTCTTGATTTCCAAATAAGAAGTATCCAATACTAATTCACTAATGATTTGGCTCCCAGCACGTGCGCCAAGGTCAAACTGCACTTTACCTTGCAGGATCTGTGAGGACCAGTCCACCTTCAAACGGAGTTTGGTGTGCGAGAGGTCAAAGGACCGGTAATTGGAGAGCGTAGAGGGATCAACTTCGGGTGATACCACGGCGGCAGCGCGCGCTTGTACTTGAGTAGACGACATTCGGATGGCTTGTAAGGTACTAACGATAGTAGTGGAGACGGGAAGAAGTGGACTCCAGCGGCTGGCGATCTGCCTTGCGCGAGTCATCCAGGGCTTCATTGTGCTTTAGCGCGATGGTGCGTTGTGTTGGGGGTGATGTTACATGCAATATATTACCGCTACCAATATCGTTATCACGTTGATGTATAAAAAAAATATATAATATACTAGTTTTTAATTTAATATTATTTATTTATGATAGCACTCTATTATTTGTAGTGCCCACTGTATATATATATTATATTGTATTATTTTCGTTTCATCTCCGGTCTATTATTGCCATAGGGCATCATCACGCCTCCAATGCCCTGCTTCCCTCACCCTGCTCTTCTCACTCGGACTCCCTCCCCAGCCGGGCTCATCGTATCGAGCTCATCGCCATCGCCATCGCCACTTTCGCCCCGAACGCGCTGTGCTAGATAGTGCTGACGTGATATAGTGGATCCGTGACTGCTGTTGCCGAATTGGGCCGGCGCAACCGTCGCGCCGTCGCCGCCGTTGCGCAACCCTGTCAATCACGTCATCAACGGCTAAGCAGCTGAAGCGTGCGGCTTTTCTCCGCCCCAGCAGCTGTTCATAGTATAGTGGACCTCATATGCACTATACGCACCGTCTCGCCGGCTGGGATAAAATAATACACCGCGGTCTCCTCTCTTACGCTCACCACTCTAGCTCAGCAAGGAAAGGGTATGTATAAATGTCGTCCGGGGTACGCCTGAAAGGCCGCTTCGTTTTAATGAGGATTATCGTCCTGGTTCACGTTTGCACAATTATCTGCCCCGTAACGCCGCCGTCAAGCCATAAATCACGCTCGTCGGACTCCCGTTGACCTTCAATTCGCGGGTCCTGGTGGTCAAAAAAATTCATCCGTTTCGCCCTCCCGGGAGATCAGGGGGGTCGGGTCCACCCATACAACAAGTGCGAAGTTGTGTTTTCGACAAGTTTTATGTTTTCGACAAAGTTGGTTTATTGATTTAATTTTATGAATTTTAATATATATTATATATTTTATTATTATTTTTGTCATTATCATGGTCATTATTGTTGTCCTTGAATAATGGTCAATATTCACTTACCTCACTCATTGGCGCACTGGATCAGATAATTTGCTTCGGTTAAGATCAAACTTTCACTATACCTTTCTCATACTAACTATCCACAGTCAAAATGCAAATTTTCGTCAAGACTTTAACTGGTAAGACCATCACTCTTGAGGTCGAATCCTCCGACACCATTGACAACGTCAAGTCCAAGATCCAAGACAAGGAAGGTATCCCCCCGGATCAACAAAGACTTATCTTCGCCGGTAAGCAATTAGAAGATGGTAGAACCCTCTCTGATTACAACATTCAAAAGGAATCTACCCTTCACTTAGTCCTCAGACTTCGTGGCGGGATCATTGAACCCTCCCTTAAGGCCCTTGCTTCCAAATACAACTGTGAAAAGTCCATTTGCAGAAAGTGTTACGCTCGTCTCCCCCCCCGTGCCACTAACTGTAGAAAGAAGAAATGTGGTCACACCAACCAACTTAGACCTAAGAAGAAGCTTAAATAGATGATTTCATCTATATGCCAACTTATGAAATTAAAATTAATATTTTTTTCATTAATTGGTTTCCGCTTAATAGGTTTAGTTGAAAGTTAATGGTTAACGAGAAAAAAAAGGAAAAAAAGTTTGGAGAGAGGAAGAAGCCAAAAATGATTAAATGGGATGATAATCCGAAATGGAAAATGTGATAAAAGATTAAATGTAAAAATTTTGAAGAAAGAATAACAATAATATTGATTAGTAAATACCTCCTAATTACTTTTCTTTATTTATTTTCTTAATCTTTCAATATTTGTTTTAATGGTTTTTTACCGTTTTCTTTGTTAATATTATTTGTCTTTCTTGTTTATTTTTTTTTTTTCTTTTTTTATATTTTTTTCAAGTAAATTGTTAATGTAAATAAACAATATATGTATATCTGTCAAAAAAGAATAAATATTAATTAAAATCATTGAGAAAAGACAATTACTCGCTACGCTCGTAATTATGAAGTATTTATAAATTTATTTAGCATTCCACTCATCGCCTCGCTCTTTGTTACTTATCAAAGTAACTTCGATTCTGCCATTTTGAATTGATTTAAAAGAATATCCCAATCAATCTCCCTATAGGCATTCATAACTGCCTCGTTAATATTAGACGGTGGTGTCCAATCATTGACTTCAAGTAAACTAAGTTTACAGTTTTGTTTCAAGAATTCATTCCATCCACCACCAGCTGTTTGATCCCTATCACTGTATACAGCCTTGAAGGCGGCACCCATGGCACATGCATCCACCATATCTAATTTATAGGAACCATCAAGGGGCATTAATACTCGTGACATCACTTGACAAATCACATCGTTGTTAGATGCCCCGCCTACAAAGTGAATACGTTGAGGACGTTGTTGGGTTGTAGTCATCATGGGTTTCAATCTCATACGGATACTTAGAGCTTGTGATTCTAAGATAGCAACTACGTCATCATCGGGTACTCGCCATTGAGCGGTATTTGAATTGATTAAATCCGAATTAGGTTTATTCAAACCAATGAATCGTTGTTTGGTAGATTTAACATCGGGGATAATTTCGTCTAATGGGAAATAGAAACCTATTTTAGTACTTGTTTCACCTTGATCATTAATTTCAATACCTAATGGTGTCCCATTAATGGCTAATTCATTAAATCGATCCCATGACTGGCTGGGGAAGATCTTCGTTGAGACGTTATCTGATTGGTTGACCGCATCACAAATAAGTTCCCGCGCTAATGATCCATTACAGTAGCATAACATACCCATATAACTCTTCGCATCCACTGGATGTTTAAACAAATGATATGTGCTAGAGGGGATATAATTTTCTGTAACTACCAGGGCCGTAGTACTGGTTCCCAATGAAATAATCACATCATTAGGCTCTAAAGGCATGGATAAAATCGTACCAGGATTATCACCAGTGAAGGCCGTAATCCCACAAGTCGGTGATAATCCGTACTTTGACACAAAATAATTATTAACAAGTGCAATAGGCCGATTTTCATCATCTCCATTGCCGATTGGACCCAATCTCCTTTTAATATCATCAGTTGATCCAAATAACGCTAAAAGTTTATCATTCCATTCATTTTGCTCAATATCCCATAAATTCATTCCACAAGCATCGGCGATATCAATATTAACGAATCGTCCTGCCAATACACTGGCGGCGAATGAAGATACTAACGATATACGGGCCGCATTTCTGTAAACCTCATTCATCTTCCTCTTAACCTTAAGGATCTGAGGTCCTGAGAATCGATGATGCGCTTTACTACCCGTTAATGCCGCTAATTGATCCTTACCCCCGACGGCTGCTTCAAAGAGTTGGCATTCTTCCTCAGTACTATGATCTTGCCAATTAGGACTAAGATCCCAGGCCAATGTACCACTTAGTTGTTCCTTAAGCGTGGTGGTCGTAAGGTTGAGATTGGTATCATTTAACCCAGAAAGTGCTTCAGCGGCATTGTCCGCCCAGTATACAGTCCCGTGTTGTTGACATGCGCCACTTATACCGCAGACTTTAGATAAATTAATGGCTTTATTGGCCTTCAGACGGGAAAAGATAAGATCAAGTGCCTCTAACCATAAGACCACGGGAGTTTGAATCTCATGTTCATGGTGATAAACGCCTTTGGTGGTCTTGTATTCGGGGAAATCGGAATCAAATTCAACCTTTTCAACACATACACACTCGAGATTGCTGTTGACCACAACGGCCTTTAATTGTTGCGTGGAAAGGTCTAGGCCAATATATAAATTACCGTTAATTGTCATATTTTTTTCGTTAATTAATCAAGCAAGATAATCACTATCTTTTTTTAAATAGTTGACTTGTAGATTATGCAGATCTGGGACTTATCGCAATCTCATTTCCCAAAGAGGCAGTGTTACAACAACTACAAATTATCGTCAATAAAATGGACATTGTTTTACCTATTACGGAATTTTTTAGTCTCCTCTTCCCAACAAGTGGAAACAGAGATTTAGTTGAACAGTTTTATTTATATAGCTTATATTAATTTTCTTGATTTATCTTATAACACCGTTCGCTGAACTTTTTCAGAATAACTTACAAAAAATCATTATGTATCAAAAAATAAAAAAAGAATATATAAATAAAAAGGTTAACTACAACCCATAAAATAATACAATTCAGAAGATCTGAAAATACAGTTAAAACTACCATTTGAAAGTAAAATATTTGAGACATGATACTCAAATTAGGAAACTCCAAACTGCCGGGTAGCCCCACTAATTACCTAACCATTAAACCAACGGTATAAACTAAAATAGTATTCCTTTCAATCCTTATATAAAACTAGATAAGCAACTGAACGAAATATAAATAATTGTAGATTACGTTGCTGGAGCGAAAGACAAAAAAACAAACAAACGGTGTAAGAACCTAATTCGTGTTTTAAATAGAAGCCAAATCTACAGTTTTGTGGTCATTATTCTTCAGTGCAAACAAAAGGAACGCTAATAAAAAAAGAAAGTATGAAAACATTGAGGAAACAAATATGAAACAAAACCAGTTCAAAACTACCCCTCTTCTCTATTTTCGTTATATTTGGTACAGATATATCTTTTCCCCGGTTGACCCAACCCGTTATGCATGAAGTGACGACAATTAATCCCAGCCCATCACTTGCCTATAGCTTAATTATACCATCTCCACGCGCGCCAAAGCGATAATTAACAATGGAAGGCTGGAAAGAGGTATGTTTGTTGTTCAATCAGATATAATCTGTGATATGCTGATATGTTGTTATGTACAGGATACTTTTTTATTTGCCATTGATGATCTTGAGTTCTAACTTTTTTTCATCACTTTTTTTTGATTTTTTGAATTTTTTAAATAGGTTAATAGGGCCATACCTGCCCTTCCTGGGTCCTCTTATGGGCAGTCAGTATCATTGATAACTACGATGGCCTTTGATATTAATCGTGACTTATTTTGGTCTGCTAATCCCAAGGGTGTAATTTCATCATACTACAGCCAATCTTTGCAGAGGTACACTAGCTTCAGGGGACACGACGACTCAGTTTTCCAGATCTTGCCTAACGATCGAGGCATATTATCGTTAAACAAAAACTCGGTAAGATTCTCTAATAGACGAGGCACGTGCCGTAACATTACGCAACACGAAAGTATCAAAGATTTGAAATGTATGGCTTGGACTACACGAGGCGTTTCAGAGGTAGTTGCCGCTGGTGATCAAAATAATCTGGTCAAAATTAATATTGATAGAGGTATCGTCTCTGAAGTTATCCCCCACGAACGTCATATTCATAAAATGCGTAAAACGGGGCGAGTAATCTGTGCTGGTTCAATGGATGGTACCATTGAAATTATTGATCCAAATAGTTTGGATGTCGTGCATAGTTTCCGATCTTACCAGGGCTTCGTTTCCGATCTTGATTGCTACGAAAATACATTAATGACTTGTGGTTATTCTAATAGTAATAATGGCACCTTTTTCGCCGATCCGCTTGTCAGCTTATACGATCTCAGAATGCTTCGTCCTATTACACCTATTTCATTCCCATCCGGTGCTGCATTTGTACGTCAACACCCTAAGCTTCCTACATGTTGTATCATCTCATCAGAAGTTGGTCATATTCAAATTCTTGATTATGCCAACCCGGCTAATATAACCTTGATAACTACTGATACATCATCCTACATCACTGGGTTAGAGGTTTCACCATCGGGTAATTTTATTTCCCTCGCTGAACAAAATGGTACTATTCATCTCTTTGGTAATAAATCTGACGGCACCTTTGCTGAGTTCCCCATGGAGACAGAATTCCCAACTGAAATGCCCTATGCTCAAAACGAAAATAGAGAGCCTTCAATTAATGTTGATGCCGAAATTCCCCTTAATACTATAGGGATGCCTTATTATCAAGACGAACTTTTGTCTTCTTGGTCATACGGTGGGTTAACTTCTAATGTAGGAGGACTAGCATCTTCGATTGATTATGATGTCATCAGTGATCTTCAAACTGCAGATTTCTTTTCTTACGGCTCTTATAATGGTCCACGCCGAAACAGAACGGTAACTCATACTGAACCCGCAAGACGTTCATCACTTGCCGTGCCTAAATTCAAAAGTGTAAAGTTAAGAACGGGAGCTAAGGATGATGACTTTGATATCTTCAATGAGTCGGAAGAAATAGGATTAAAACACAACAGGATCCCTAAAATGTATCGAAAACTTGAAATCAAGTACAGTAAATTTGGGGTTAATGATTTCGATTTTGGATTTTACAACAGAACAAAATATTCAGGTTTGGAAATCGATATTGAGAATTCTTATTGTAATGCATTACTTCAAACTTATAGGTATAACCCTATTATCTTTAATTTTGCTATGAACTGCCTCACTACTCAAAATAATGATAGTCCATTGATAATTAATGAATTAGGATTCCTCTTGGATATGTTATACAAAGCCAAGGGTGAATCATGTCGGGCTCACAACTTTTTCAAAACACTGAGTTTGATACCAGAGGCAGCTACTCTTGGATTATTAGAAGATGAATTTGAGAAGAAAATAGTCGACACATCGCTTCGTCTTCAAACTTTGAATCGATTCCTCTTAGAAAGAATCAGTAAAGAAGAAATAGCCAATAATATACCCTCGGCTGAACCATTTTCTCAACTAGCCAGTAGCCCTGTGGTAACAACCGTTAAATGTACTGTGTGTGCTAGTGTGTTAGTACGCAATTCTGAATGCTATTCAATTGATATTCGACCAGAAGAACCACAGAAAAGTTTTTACGATAGCACGAACTCAAGTTTAAATAATGCCAGTCAAATGCGTGGATGGTGTGAAAATTGTCGTAGATATCAAATTCTCTCAACCTTGAAGGTAGTACAGAAAATGGCCCCCATGCTGACCTTTAATATCACACGTACTGATGAAAAGAGTGATTCAGAAATACCCGATGCCTGGATAACCTCCCAATTTGAAGTAACTAATGGGTTGACGAAACCGGTTACTGATATGAGTCTCACCACCTATAGTCTTAATAGTATGATCTGCGAAGTATCATCCCCTGGGATACTGGAAAATCATTTGATTAGTTTTGTTAAAATGAAGCAAAATGCTAATGAAATGGAGGAGTATGTGGATAATTATGGGTTTACTCATTATAAGACTAACGACAGTGACTATAAATGGTACCTTTTTAATGATTTTTTAGTTACTGAGGTAAAGGAAGCTGACGTCTTTGATTTTACACCGGCATGGAAAACACCAGTTTCATTATGCTACGTTAAGGATTTACCCTTGCTAGAGTTCGATTATGAATCATGGAAGGAGAGATTAGATACTAACCCTCTTTATTATGATCATTTCGCCGCTGGAACAAGAGCTGCTAAAACAATTGAATATGAGCTTTTGACGCAGAGCGAGGCCCCCAAACCGGGAAGTCTTATTGCACTCGATGCTGAATTCGTCGTCACTCAACCGGAAGAGAATGAAATTAGAAGTAATGGGGTTAAGATTACCATTAGACCCAGAAGACAGGCCTTAGCGAGAGTCTCAGTGGTAAGAGGTGAAGGGCCTAAGGAAGGCGTACCTTTCATTGATGATTATATTAAAGCTACTGAAAACGTGGTTGATTATTTGACAGCATACTCGGGTATTTGTCCTGGTGATTTGGATCCTCAGACGAGTACGAGGTCATTGGTGACACTGCAAACTACATATAAAAAATTATGGTTATTGCTGAACTTGGGTTGTACCTTTATTGGCCATGGTTTGGAGAATGATTTCAGAGGTATTAATATCCATGTACCTCAAAATCAGATTATTGATACCTTGAACATTTACTATACACCAGCGCGTCATAGAAAATTATCTTTGAGGTTTCTGGCTTGGGCCGTATTAAATCTTGAAGTCCAAACAGAAAACCACGACTCTATTGAAGATGCAGTAACAGCGTTACATTTGTATCGTAAATATGAAGAAGTGGTAAAAGTGGGTGGAAATAGTAAATTTTATAGCCTACTTGAAGAACTCTATGAAACGGGTCATAAATATGGGTTTAAACCACCTACAAGCGATCCCGAGATTTGTTAAATAATGAACACCTTTGTATACTATGGCGCATTTATTTATTGATTAGGCATGTATAAGATTGAGTAGATAATAGATAATAATAATGATAAATAAATTTATTGAATAATAGAAGCTTACTCTTCTTTGAAACAAGCTCACATTTGCTATGTGCGATCGATAAGATAACCGCTGGGACGTTTGAAGACTTCGAACTTAGCCGCCAACACATGCTTCAGCTCTGATACAGTTGATTGATTTAAAGCGGCCAAAAGATCAACAAACAAGGAGATAATAACATAACAATAGCGGCAAATTTATATAAACAATGAATCTCCTGCAATCGACATTGTCATATATTGATAGAATTACTGGTACCCCATCTGCCAAAGGGGCGCATAGCGCTTCCACCGTATCCGGGGCTAATAAGAACAAAATCAAAGTTCTCTTACTAGATGAGGATACTACATCAATTGTGTCTATGGTAACCACTCAATCCCATTTACTTTCAAATTCTATTTATTTAATTGACACTATAAGTAATGCCAACAGGACCAAGATGCGCCATCTATCCTGTGTGGTTTTTGTCCGACCGACCCCCGATTCAATCCAGTCATTAGTTGAAGAATTGAGGAACCCGCTATATGGGTCTTATGAGTTGTATTTTACCAACATAGTGAAGAAGAGTAGTTTAGAAAGAATTGCCGAGTCGGACGACCACGAAGTAGTTACTAAGGTACAAGAAATCTTTGACGATTACCTATGCGTTAATCCCGATTTCTTTGAGGTTGGCTTGAGAGGCAAAAACAATATTTTTGGCTCACTGCCGGATTCTTGGGCTGCTAATGCTATTAATAGATCTACTGAAGCATTGTCGGCTGTTTTATTGACTTTAAAACAAAAGCCCCTGATTCGGTACAGTGCTAACAGTCCCTTATCGAAGAAACTCGCTAATGAAGTTAGTTATCGCATGAGACAAGATCCATCTCTATATGATTTCAGAAAGCCAGACACACCACCTGTTTTACTTATTTTGGATCGAAAAAATGATCCCATTACTCCACTTTTACTTCCCTGGACGTATCAAGCTATGGTACACGAATTAATGGGAATTAAGAATAACCGAGTGCATTTAGGAGCAGTACCTGATATTAGACCCGAACTCGAAGAGATTGTTCTTTCAGGCACTCAAGGGGATTCTTTCTTTCAAAAGAGTATGTATCTCAATTTCGGTGATTTAGGTGCTTCTATCAAGGAATACGTGGATCAGTATCAACACAAGACTAAAATCAATATGAACATCGAAAGTATTGAAGACATGAAGCGATTCGTTGAGGATTATCCTGAATTTCGTAAGCTATCAGGGAATGTCAGTAAACATGTTACCCTTGTCAGTGAATTGAGTCGACTCGTTGAATCAAATGGTCTTCTTGCAGTATCTGAGTTGGAACAATCTCTGGCGTGCAATGAAGCTCACAATCAAGACTTGAAACAAATTCAAATTCTTTTACAAGCACCTCATATATCTTTTGATGCTAAGGTCCGTTTAGTAGCTCTTTATGGTCTAAGATACGAGAAAAATAGTAATTATTCTTTACCGGCCTTACTAGATTTGTTGGAACATCACCAACCTCACCCGTATGGGTACAATGGTGTATATGCTATTAAATCACTCTTAGGGTATGCTGGAAACCAAAAGAGAGATGAAGGTCTTTTCGGGGGCGAAGGATTATTCGCCCGTGCTCAAAGTGGGTTCCAAGGATTAAAGGGTGTTGAGAACGTTTATACTCAACACACTACTGTTTTATCCAAAGTACTGGCATCAGTTTTGCGTGGTAAGGTCAAAGAAGCTAATCATCCTATATTCGATGATGGGGTGAGACCAAAGTTAGTGGAAACCCCGGCATACGGGGTTGATACTAATGAACGTCCACAGAATGTAATTGTATTTATTGTAGGTGGCGTTACCTACGAAGAAGCGCGAGTGGTAGCTGAAATTAATGCCGGAACCCCTGGGGTTAGCGTGGTTTTAGGCGGAACTAATATAATTAATTCCTATGATTTTATGAAAAGTCTTAACGATTTGTAATGGAAATAGTTTTTTTTTAAAATTTTGTGTCGTTTAAATAGTAATATGTGAATGAGAACGATTATATACATTTAACTACTAAAAATACTGATCGAATGAGATATATATATACAAGATGAAGGAAGTGAAAAAAACAAAAAACAATGCCCTACGTAGGCAAAATGAATTGGGGACAGTCAGGAACTATTTTAAGTAACGTAATCAAAGGTATAGATAACGGCCATTTGATCACGCTAATAGACAGATGAAACTGTTATGGGTAGGTCAACGAAGCAGAAAAAGAAGAGAGAAAAAGAGAAGAACTGTGCCATATCCTTGATTATATTATTATTCGACTGGTGCTTAAAATGAGACGACCTAGTTGGTTCTGTGCTTGTGCTTGTGGTTGGTCTTGCAGTAGTTGTAAACTCTACCCTTTCTTCTGACAGTCTGAAATAAAGATGAAAAGTTAACAAATTATCCTCACACAGCAAAACGAAAAACTTATGAAAAGAATTCTAAGCCCTCGGACCCAGCAACTCATCAAAATTAATCCTTGGTAATACATACGTAGCAGCCGGAGCATAGCTTCTTAATGGCAGTCTTTAACTTCATACCTCTGGTTTGTTGGAACAGTTGGGTAGTGATGTTGGCGGCAGACTGGGCACGGAACGTAAAGGCAAAGCTATTTTTGAGAAATGCAAACATATTGATACGGATTCGAGGGCTATTGCAACGTGAGTCGTGCTTGTTGATAAATCTACCTCTGTTCAGTCGAAATCAAATCTCGCCTCATACTAGAGGGACGTTGAGGAAAAGTGGTGATGCGCGGCAGGATCCGTGCAGACGCCGTTGAGACACTTGTGCCACGAACACGGAGAGTAAGTCAAACCATCGCCAACGCATCAGTCTACGAGGTGGACGTAAAGATATCAACCGAGATGTCTAGAAGATCTTATACGCCCTCAATTCTAAGCCCTAGCTCAATATCTAACATACTGCCTTTGAACCAATCCGATATTGGCGACCTAGGATCCATTGAAGATGGTGTCACGGCGAATGTATCCCTAAGCGAACGAAATAACCTGGGGTCAACGAGACCCTCGCGATACGCAGGATCGAAGATTTCGGAAAGGCGGAGATCGCTAGGTTCAACGTCACGATTTCGATTACCTGTCATCATTCGACGCATTTTCAAGCCCTTTACTATGGACTTTGAAACTGCCATGTGGGAAATTCTGTACCTGGTCATTTCACCTAAACGTGTTTACAAACAACTATATTATCACAAACAAACCAAGAATACATGGGCTAGGGACGATCCTTCGTTCAATTTGCTATTGTCGTTCTTTTTGATCATATCTGCATTAGCTTGGGGGTTCGCATATTCCCCAGGGTTCTTTTCATCATTGAAACTGATTATTTATATGGTTATGGTGGATTTCTTGGCAACGGGGGTGGTAGTGGCCACGATCGGCTGGGCTTTTGCTAATAAATTTTTGAAACAATCGAAGCGCTCAGTTATGTCTATCGGAGGTGAAGGTGAACTTGAATGGGCATACTGTTTTGATGTTCATTGTAACTCGTTCCTTATCATCTGGCTGTGCTTATACGTGGTACAATTCATTCTCCTGCCTATACTCACATCCAACAATTGGATTTCGTTATTCCTAGGAAATACTCTTTATGCATTCGCTTTCTGTTATTACTGCGTCATCACATTCTACGGCTACAATGCTATGCCGTTTTTAGAACACACCGAGTTTCTTTTAGCACCTATTCCCATTATACTGGTGTTATACATAATCAGTCTTTTCGGCTTTAATATTGTTACAACCATGCTTCATATGTATTTTGATTAAACCCAAGCGTATCAGAGGGGAACGTGATTTATTCTTTCTTTTATTATTTCGAATCTCTTCATACAATTTTGCATTTCAAAAATCTTACTTATATACACATCAGAGGGTTAAAGTAAAAATATATATCTTCTTCTCAAACAATAAATATTATTCCATTCGAATTTAAATTAATATGTAAGTATATCCCTCTATCTGGAAAACTATTATTATAATGTACAAAACAATTAAAAAAGTGACACAATACATATAACCTCCGCCCTTACCACACACTAGACGATGGCCCAAATGGAAGTACCAGAACCACCTAAAACGGCGACGTTTGACCCACTAATGTCAGCAACATCACTGATACCAGTATCAGCAATGGTGGTGTACTTTGTTTTCAAAGCACTAATGGAATCTTGAGTAACAGACCAAAGCTTTACGTTTTGGTCTACACCGGTAGAAATAGCCCGATTACTATTGGGAACCGAAGAAATTGAGGTTATAGTTGCTGAGTGAGCTGAGGGCTCAGCAGAAACAATATTAGCAGATATATCACCGTTATCAGCATCTAGCTTGATAACTGACAAGATTAAAGAATTATCGTCCCCCCCTGTTAAAAGGTATTGAGAATTATCATTCAGAGACGATAAGTTATTTAAAACACAGAGTGCCTTGACACTGGATTGATGAATTTGGGACGCACATGAGTACTGAGGTAATGAAGCAACTTCAATTGAGGTGAACTTGCTGGTATCGTACATAAGTGAACCGTTTTGGTTAGAAATACCAAAATCCTGAAGTGTAGTTGTGATATTCCAAATAGCTAAATGACCATCAGTAGCACCGGTAAGAATAAATGTACTAGAGCCACTTAAGAAAGTGGCGACATGAAGTAAACAACATGTCTTGTATCGACCACTAATAATCAACTTAAAAGAAGCAGAAATTGTATCAAGGATCCATATTTTAATGGTAGAATCAGAGTAGATGGATACCATCAAATATTTTGTAACTTCAATCTGATGCTCTTCTACGAGAGGCGTAAGGTAGAAATCCATAATACGAAGATCAGGAATATCGGAACTCAATGGGAGCTCGCAGATGGGGTACATCAAAGGCCAGCTATTCACATTACTAACTCTCCAAACAAACAGTTCTTCACGAGCGGCCGAGGATACTAAGTATTTACCATCGGGACTCCATCTAAGTTGTTGCAGACCCGATACATGCTTTCTATAAGAGAAATGTCCCTTTAACTGGCCGTCATTGGTAATTTGATTTAGTCGAATACATGTGTCTTCAGCTGCCGTAGCTACTGTACGAGAAGTTCCGCATTCATTTACTACCGAGTTTTCAGGGGCAAAGCTGATACAACGAACTTCACGTCCATGTAACCCATCTTGTAACAACGTATTTGAGATAATAGGAGAAAATTTCTCGTTTGATTTTTCCAAAATACAAATTTGGGAAGCTTTTGTGTAGGCAAAGATATATTGATTATCATCGTTAAAATCTTCAACGCTGAATGTCCAAATTCTATGAGGACCACCGCACAGTTCCTTCATAATTTCGTACTGCTCAGATTCGTTCCAGACAAAGAACAAATTATTTCTGAAACCATAAAGAATCATTCTATTTGTGTCAGGATTGTAGAAGCCACCCTCGATGCTACCCTTATGAACCTTGTTCAACATTAGACTTTTCATAGTCAAATCACCGCCATAATGAACTGAAATCTTGACTAACGAATATATACCTCCTTTAGACGTCAAAAAGACGGTGAATTCATTATTATCCTTCTTAGATATGCTCAAGGCACTAATCTTATCATCCGTTGAAAGCACACGTCTCCAACAAACCAAGGGATTTATTAAAGCTTCATCGCCGGTAGACTTCAGACTATAAGCACTGAGAGCACCATGTCTGGAACCAGCAAGTAATAATTTACTTTCTCCGTCATAATCCAAAGAAGTGATATTGAAAGTTGAAGGAGCTTCAAGCTGGAAGGTACCCTTAAGAGAGAGAGATTCTTCTGATAATTCAATTTCATGAACGATGAAAGGATCCTTGGAATTTTGTGTTTCACTTAAGACGTAAAGTGATGAATCATCCTTCCAAGTAAACATTTCTGAAATCTTTGATGAGAAAACGTTTTCAATTTTCAGTACTTTATCATCCATGCCAGTATCAGAAATCTTCATAATTATTAAAGAGCCATCACGACCACACACAGCTATAACATCATCCTTACTCCAGGAGCTCATAACAGAGTAACCATCTAAAGATGGGCCTTCAAAGCATTGTCTCCATTTCATCTTTTGAGACCACACCAGAATTTTACCAGACGACGTAGTGAAAACGGTTTTATCGTTACGTAAAAAGGCGTAGTTTTTGAAAATTTCGTTTTTCTTCAAGACCCAGTTAGGATCTATATGACTAATTACATCACCTAAGGAGAGAGTAATCTTTTCATTTTGAAGAGTTTCAAATTCATCAATTTGCCATAAACGAACACGACCATCACTCCCCGATGTGGCAAATACTCTATGATCAAAATTGATAGATCCACACCAGGCATTTTTACCCAAATGACCTTCCCAAACTTCGTCAGTAGTAAGCTGTTTATTAGCTAAATCAATGGCCCAGATTCTAGCGGTACAATCTTCCGAAACACTGATAATTTTATCATGGTAAAAGTGAAGATCCCAAATACGTGCTTGATGACCCCAACCAACAGCTAATTCTTCACCAGTAGTCATATCCCATAATCTAATGGACCTATCATCAGAACAACTTATGAGCGACTTACCATCATTGGAGAATCGGACGCCAAAGATAGAACCCTCATGACTAGTCAGATTATAGAGAATCGTCTTTGTCTTTAGAGACCAAACCACAACACCACTCATGACCGTACCAGCACCAATAAGTATATCCGAGCCATCTTCAAGAGCTAGTATAGCTCCGGAATATAAAATACTCTTTTCACCACAGGTGATACTTTCCAAGATCGAACCGTTTTGAATGGAAACAGATACAATAATATTATGAGCCGTAAGAATATAGGCCGATTCAGCAACTTCATCTTTGACGGGGAAAGTTACGTACATAATCCAATCATTAAGGGCTAGTTCAACGATTTGATTATCACTATTATTCTTAAGTAACTCGGACATGCGATAAAAGACTAATGATCTGCCACCCCAGAAGGCAATTTGATCAGTTTTCGAATTAACAGAAATACCATGAACCTTATTACGAGAGAAAACTCGGCGAGTGCAAATTAGTTTAGATGCTTTCCAATCATAGATCTTCGCTAAGGGACCATGTCCCACAATAAGATAGTCATTGTAGAATTGTAACGAGGTCACAGGACCATAATGACCTAGAGACTGTCATGAAAAGATATAATTAGTATAAGGTTTGTTGGCATTATAATAATAAGTAGTCAAACATACAACCAAAGAACTAATCTCTTGTGTAACCATGTCGATTATTTTTAGTGCTTCGAATAATTCACTAATGTTGAGATTAAGGGACGAAAACCCAAAAATTGGCCTGCATGTACGTTATGGGTGAGACTATCTGGAATGGAAGATCAGGTTAGGGTAAATTTTTGTATCTAATATACTTATTCTGCAGTTTTTCTTCAATAATTCATACGAAAGTCCATCTTAAAGCCGGTGTGCGTTTGATTGTAAGTAATATATATATGGCTTTTAAAGTAGGTGATCAACAAGTTTAAAATGAGTTTGAGTGATTACTCATCCAAAGATCATTCATTGTTCAGGTCCCTATTTATTAGTTTCATTAAATACAAATGGATCATTTTGTATATCTGTCAAACATGGTTGTTATTTCACATTCCGTGAAAGAATCAGTTCAGAACAAATAATTTATACATTAACAACCGTGACGGTTCGAATAAAATCTACAAATGAATCAAACCTGAGCGCGATACTACAATTTTGATGAAAGAAATTTTATCAGTCATACAATAATTTATATTTGGTTGAAAAGAAGATGAAAACAAAGTTCTTTTGAACTAAATTTGAACACAAAGTAATCATACGCATGAGAGATGATAGTTATATTAAGTAACCAAATATTTTATACAACGAAAAAACAAACACCAAAATTAAAGAAAATAAAATGTAAATAAAATTTAATTTACACTAAATTTAGAACTTGGCGAAAACCTTCTTGTTGGTGGAGACAGAGGTGGCAATTCTAAGAACGTTGAATCTAACGGTCTTGGAAAGGGGTCTGCATTGACCGACGGTAACGACATCACCTTCTTGAACACGGAAAGCAGGGGAAACGTGAGCGGAAAGGGTCTTATGTCTCTTTTCGTAACGGTTGTACTTAGGGACGTAGTGAAGATATTCACGTCTGATGACGATGGTACGGTGCATCTTGGTGGAGACAACGGTACCGGTTAAAATTCTACCTCTGATAGAAATTTGACCGACGAAGGGACACTTCTTGTCGATGTAGTTACCCTCAATGGCTTCCTTGGGGGTCTTGAAACCAAGACCGACTTCCTTATACCATCTCTTGGTCTTCTTGTTGACCTGAGACTTGGCGTTTTGGAAAATGTGAGGTTGCTAAACGGTAAAAGGTTAGTAAACTATACATATAGCGTCAATATTGGAGAACAAAAGATGCGGTCTTTATCAAAATTGTCAATATAGATATTTAATGTCGAGGTATCAGAGTGAAAGAAAATCCGCAATAACAGATACCGAGCATCGAAAGAAAAGCAACTACGGCCGATGGAATTTTAAATCAGGCGTGAGATGATGCCGACCGAACTAGATACATGGTGAAAATTAACGTGTTGAGAAGGAGAAAAATGACATACGACTGCCAAAGTGAAAATATTCATAAAATGAACTAAGGGCTAAGATACTAGATGTCCTTACAGGCGATATTGAATTTGGATTAACGTGCGATAGACGGTGAAAAGAAGCGCAAAATAACCAGGCTCAAAGTGACGTAAAATATATATATTGACAATAATGCAAAGAAACGAAACTGCTCTATTCTTCTGAAGGAACCAAACCACAAACCTTTTGGAAAGCACGTTCGGATTGGACGCTGAATTCGGTAGCCATTTTTGTCGTTGTTCGCTTTGAGAGATCCTAACTAGAAGACTGGAAGTTCTTTTGTTCATTCATCTCGGTGGGTTCAGCGCGCACCGCCGCCGGATTGATCCCATGCTGCCGCTAAACCATGGACTGGGATTTACGCCGGATCTGGTGGCTTTCCACGTGATGGGGGTCATGGGTGGGTGCCGCTGTGTGACTGTTTTTCTGAACCTGACCACAAAATTGCCGACGTTGCGACGATTATGCCGCAGTTGGAACACCGCCGCATGGAGTATCCATTGCCACGGCAACCTTTGTTTGGGACATCTCGCAGCTGGGAACGTCAACAAAGTAAACAGAAAGCCGTTCTGGCCTTATCAGCGGTAATGAGACCCCATAATTAAATTACGCAGCCTCCAGCCAGACTGACTTCGTTTATCTACATAGCACAACAGCCACATTACCATGAGTTCTTCGGATGCTTCCAATGAGTGTCGGGGCCAATTACCTTTCACCTTTGCTGAGGGTTCACTGGACCGTTCTAGGGCCAACCATACGCTTCCGGTGGGTCGACGCCAGAGTTCTATCGCTGCGTTCAATATCAAGCGGACTGAAACCTTTGATCATGATAATATCACATTACCTGCTAGAAATAAACCCTTGAGGGTGTCAATGGTACGTGGTTGATCTCTTTTATCTGTTCTTTTTCTAAAGGGCCTAACTCTGTATCCAAACTAAGTTTACTGACATTGTACTCATTTTATAGGTTCCATATCGAAGCATTTTAAAATCAAGCATCGCAGATGACGACACTACAGGGTTTGACCTTGACGCACCTGAGGATACCTTCTATAAAAGAAGGTCAATAGGACCTCGACTTAGTTTTGCCCCCACTAAGGACAATGACCGTCGAGTGAGTTTTGCACCCGAAAATTTTGTTCATCTTCTGTCGGACCCAGAACAGATATCTCATGATTCAGAGACTACCGGTAACTCATCAAATTTTGAGATTACTGAGCCCCAAATCACCGAGCCTCAGGATTCTGATCAAAGTTTTGAATCACTAGGAATTATAAACCCTGACCCCGATACATCATCTGACGATGAAGATCTCCTTCATCCCGTTACTTACCAAAATGACAATAATAGTGAGAGTGATAGTAATGATGGCCAAATCGTTGAAGATGCCATTGAAGCTTTGGATGAAGACACTCAAACTTTCAATAAAACAACACCAAGCTTAGTCAGTACGGCTGATCATGAGATCGCTAACCGAAGGGACGAGGGGGGAAGCCGTAATATGGTGGGCTTAGCCAATACCTTCAAAGACAAAATAATAAACTTTTGGGGAAATAAATCTCAATCTATGTTTAACTTTAATGATAAGGACTCTGAATCTGTCAAGAGATTTCCTTCTATTATTAATATGAGTAATTCTAGTACAAACGATATCACGAACAAAGAAGACAAGGCCATTGCCAACAAAGAAGAACAACAAGAAGACTTGGATGAGCAAACAATGGAGTTTACAAAAGTAAATACACCGTCTCTACATGATGAAGCGAGCCAGCCACGGGACTTTGATACAAATCAAACGATGCCAATGGAGTTTACACAAATAATATCTTCAGTGGATATCAAACAATCTTCAAAAAGTTTGAATAATGACTATCATGTTGCGGTTGAAACACATATGACCTCGTTGGAGCAGGTGGTTATATTAAAAAATTCCAAAATCAATAAAGATGGTCATAAAAATGATGAAGAGGAAAATAATAACAAAGATAATAATGAAAATAATAACGATAATAAGGATGAAGATAACGAAGAAGGTTACGACAATGCTGAGGATAACGAAAAAGATAAAGATTATACGGCCACTGTGGAGTTAACCCAAATTATTTTGACGGGGATGGACCAAGAAATTAGGAATTTTGATTTCGAAAATGATAATGCGACCCCCATGGAGTTTACCCAATTGATCTCCACAGAAAATACGAATAATGAAGAAAGAAATTTAGACCATGAGACTGGGAATAGAGATACAACTTCTAAGGATCTGAACCAGATTGTTTCGACAGGATTGAAATCAGAGAATTTCAAAATCAATCAGGAAAATGATGAAGCTGTTCCTATGGACCTGACTCAGGTGGTTTTGACAGAGGTAGGAAATCAAGAAACAAGTACATTAGAGAATGAGATAGAGCATGTAGCTCCTATGGAATTAACTCGGGATATTTCAGGAGATATAACGGACCACGATCATACCGCTCCAATGGAATTATTCCATAATGTTTCGACCGGAACCAACTCAGAAAATAGCAAATTTGATCAGAAAAATGATCATACAGTCCCCATGGACTTGACCCAAGTGATTTTGACGGGAACTATGGATCAAGATCATACTGCGCCAATGGACTTAACTCAGGTTATTGCGATGGAATTGGATCAAGATAAAAATATGTTTGAAAACGAAAATGATCATACTGTCCCCATGGAATTCACTCAAGTGGCTTCGACGAAGTTTCCTACTCAAACTGTGCCTGATTTGGACAACGTAATTGAGAGCCAGCCGGTGAGTAAGTTGCAAATGGAGACCATCAAAGCAACTATTGATAGAGATGATATTAAACTTCAGAAAAAAGAAACACATCAGTTCATAGAAGCAAATGAGCCTACAGGCGATGGTGAAGTTATGGATATGGATATTGATATCAGCTTAACGGATTTGGGCCCAGTTAATATCCACAATGTTAGAGATAGTACTGAACTAGGAAAAGCCAACGAGAAATCGGAGAATCTTGTTTCATCTGGGCACCAAAACTCAGCCAAAAGAAGAAAATTATCCAATTTACCAACTAGAGATTCTGGACATGTATTGCTAGATAACCCGTTACATAAATTTACTCCACAGAAGTACGCTCTGCATAAGTCACCACTAAAACCTTCATCTATGGTCTCAAATAATAGCATCAGTACCCCGCTCAAACAGAAACTGATTGCGGATTCCCCACCAGTTTCTTCCAATTTCACACCATTACGTCCTGTATCGAGAAAGGGAAATGATACGCCAAGATCGATTAAGAGGAATCGAGAATCTTCGCCATTCAACGGCTCACCAGTTCGACAACCCAACAGAGCGTCAATCTTTGCAAATGCTGGTATAGTACTCCGAAATCTCTCCGTCGAGGAAGACGGTGATACGGAAGAGCAGGATCAAGAAGACTATGAACCTATCTCTTTAAGTGAATTTTTGAAATTAATTGAGATTGAATTTTATGATGGTGGAATTTCTTCCAATCACGGAAACCTTTTTTTTTCATCACTAGACGATACTACCCGGACTAACACAGAAAAGCCTACTCTATTGGATTACTCGATAGCAATGTGCAAAGCCCCATTACTAGATCTTTACATGTTTTCCTGTGAAGAACTTACGAATGATATTCAGTCGGTCAAAGAGATATTCACCCGATTTGAGTCTGAAACAATGGATGATAATCCAGTGTTATTCAAAGAGTACGTCGAATCGCCTGCTAATGTTAGAATTGAAATGATCAAGAGCTTTAAATTATTGAAGAAATGGGCTAGAGGCGGAGCTCTTTCAAGATGGTACGACTGGAGAACTCAATTGACAACACAAACAATGAAAACAGCCAAAAGGACTTTACATCAGTTAGAAGTAGATGAGAAATCAATTTTCAAATTCAAGGTCGACGTTGATTCTAATTGGACGATGATGAAAAATAATTTAGACAGTATGGAAAGTGATGTTGAGAAAAATCAAATTCTTGTTGATAAACTTGAATCCAAGGATCTGGATGAAATAAAAAGGCTTAATAACGAAATAGCAAATGCAGAACAGGTCTTAGAAAGTAGAGAACTGCATTTGAAAGATATGAAGGAAATAATTCACGGCTTAGAGGCTGATATTTCCACAAACAGAGACACGATCGAGAAAGCACGTTTGGCCATCAAAGAGGCTGATCAGGTGCGAGATAAGAATAAAGAATTCGATATTGATGAGATAAAGTCTTTTGCGGACCAATTTTTGTATATACAGAAGATTAGCGGATGCCAAGTACTCGAAATCAAAAACACGTGTATTAAACTGCTCATTGATAGGTGTTTTAGAGTGAAGTTTGATACCAATAACTTGCTAAGCAGTATGAGTTTCCAGTTTGTACAGAATCCAGTAAAAAAGAGACGAGATTATTGTTTAAGCTTATTCACTAGAAATTTGGCAAATTTTTTGAAGAAAGAGCTCGCCAAAAATTTATCGGTCAACAGTCTGTTGTCAAGAGCGACCCATATATGGTCAATAATTAGAGAACTGAATGAACAATTGCACCAGCTGCAGCTTCATAATACTGTTAAATTCGCGAGGCCTGAAGAGTATGCTGATACATTGAATTTTACGGTCCGTCTTTTTACACCAAATATGCCGAACCCTAGCAAGTCCTTTTTACAAATATCCTTAACCCTTGATCAAATTTTATCACAATCTCTTCAGTCATGGAAAATAGAGACTTCAGTAAGTTATGGAAGAAGTGGACTACAAGAAGATTTGATAAACAAATTGGCAGAATTACGACAAATCACTCCCTTGAGCTTAGGTGTATTGGCTGAAGAACTCACTTCAATAGTCACAAATTGATTTGTTACTGGTTATAATGGCTGAAGTAAAAACCCAAAAAAACGGCGGTAATTATGAAGGATATCTTTTTTATTTTTTCTATCCAAAGTCAATGGGTGGCCGTAGCTTGTGATTACTTTTTATTTAAATACCGTAATATATAATGGAAACATGTAAAAGAAATGATTTTACTTATTACAGAAGTCACTATATCCACATTCTATCGAAGTTTCTATTTTAAAATACCAGCAGGAACCTTGATATGCCGACATAGACCGTGGGGCTCATCGAATAATTTGATTTTCTGCACCTAATTCGAAGCAGCTACGCTCACTTACATCACTGTATAAACAAATATATATATTAATATTGAAGAATGTCTAGTTTTATGCCAGTCGAAGAGGACGACCGTCCTGATTCCCAAATCAACTATGATGATGCTATTCAATACTGGTCTTCGGTCCCCGCGACAGTTGATGGTGTCTTGGGTGGTTACGGTAACTCAGCGGTACCCAAATCAGATGTCATAGGCTCTTTGAGTTTTTTGAGAAAGCTAGATTCCCGAATGAAGGTTGCTGAAGGACAGTTGAGATATAGTGTCGATATTGGCGCTGGGTAAGTTTTTTTTTGATTGATTTATATCATGGATGGAAGGCCTTTGCTTCTTCTTTAGATGTAAGCCGCGCTACTCAAAGAAAACGGTCTAACAATTATTTCATTATTATATATATAGTATTGGCCGTGTTACCAGAGATACGCTCTCAAGGGTTTGTGATAAGGTAGATCTTGTTGAGCCGGTTATCCCTTTCGTCGAGCAAATGCATAAAGATCTTCAGCCTCTCAAGGATGCTGGTAAGGTAATGGACATTTATCCCATTGGTATGCAAGACTTTGTGCCAGAAGAAGGTAAATATTGGCTAGTCTGGTGCCAATGGTGTGTTGGCCATTTGAATGATGAAAACTTGATTAAGTTTTTCCAACGCTGCATTAAGGGCCTTCAACCTGGAGGTACAATCATCGTCAAAGAGAATAACACTTATAATGACGATGACTTTGATGCCACAGACAGCTCAGTGACAAGAAGTGACGACAAATTTAGAGAATTATTCAAACAGGCTGGTTTGGAACTTATTCTTACCGATTTACAGAGGGGATTGCCGAAAGAGCTTTACCCCGTTAGAATGTATGCCTTGAAACCTGTTCAAGCTTAGATTATCTTTTCATAATCATGTATTACTACTAGAAATTTTTATTTTTACTTTAATAATTAATATATGAAGTTTATTTTCCGTCCAGATTCATAGAAAAAAAACCAAGATTAATACATGTGAGACAATTTATAATTTGGTCTATTAACAGTGATACCAATCATCAACCTCTTCTCTAATACCTTGTTCTTGGATAGTATTATCAACGAAAAGATATTGGTGATTGCAACCGTGCACACATTTGTCATCCTCGTAACAGATTTTCTCACTGGGATTTGAAACTGATAAGGAATTGCCGAAAAGATTGAAAATTACCGATGCGTTAGAATAAGCAAGCTTGTTAAAAAATGACATTCCAACAAGGTCGTAATTTTGAACTTCAGCCTTTTCGTCCAAAAACGGTCCTTTTTCATTGGACAGAGCCCCGTTCTTGAGAACCTTTAACTTTAACTGACTAAAATCAGTACTTCGGAAAGTCTTGATGAGTTTAAAGTAATAGATCCCGTAGAAGATACAAACAGCAAAGCCGAGCACAGCTAACGAAATACATGGAAGCACATCCGCCGTTTTTACCACCACACGGTTAAAACTCTCTAATAACTCCTTTGAAGAATAACAAGCCATTTTTGATTGTTTGTAAATAGTACTGAGCCAGGGGAACGCGTTTCGAGAGCCAGACTACCGGGTAAGAAATATACAGGAAACATAATCTATGAATATATGAATAAGATTACATATAGCTGGATATTCCACTTTCTTTAATAGCGCTTAGCTATCCTCTTTCCAATGTTTGCGTACTGGCTATAGCTACGATTAATGTAAATCTTTTGATAGCAAATCTTACGAATGGTGATATTTAAGACAGTTCTATACATGTTTTGAGGATAATAGAGTTTTGGATGTATATTCCAAAAACATTGGTGTATTAAGAAGTTAATATAAACATAAATTCAGCATACAATAATTCATTCAGAGATAAATAAAGGCAAATAAATAAAAATTGATTAGGCTGGACTTTCCTTCTTAATTCCGATATTCCTCGTCCTCCAAAGCGCTTCCATTAAAAGGCCTTCAATACGAAACCTCTCTTCTTTGGTGATCTCGTCAAATATGTTATTATTGTTAGCCTCTAATGTAGAAACGAATGACGCCAAACTTTCAATAAACGTTTCTCTAGAATGAACCATGGAAGAATCAGTTTTCGTCGTATCCATCTGTGAATTAAGAAGCACTTGATTTTCGTCATTTTGCTCGACCTTTGTGACTACATCATGCGCTGACTGACAAAAAGCTTTACTTGATGATAATTGATGAGAATCATGTGTTTCATTTTGAAAATTTTCACTCTCTGTAAAATTAGAGCTGGTTTCTTTACTCATGTCAAGAGTTAATTGCTCAGAGACCTTAGTTAGATCAGTAAAAATTTGAGGAATGTTTCCATTTTTCGAAGATAAAACATCTAAAACATCCGTCGAATTATCATCCGGTAAAATACTTTCAAGCGCTCCACTAGAATTTCCGCTATTAGAATCTATAACTTCCTTCAGCAAACCTACCCGAGGTTTTTTGCTAGGACTTTCTAAGAAACAATCTGAATTAGGCCAGTTGCGTTTCCTACCATCACACATTTCAGCAATAACGCGATTATGATCAGGTGTATTTTTTTGGCTACTATCACGTACTCTTTCCCCATTAAAATCTTCCTTTGACATATTTTCGGAGCTAGAAAGGGATGATGACAAGCCATTCTCAAACTTTCCCTTTTTCGATTTAAGCTTCTTGCGCTTTTTAGATTTAGAAGTTTGTTTAGAGACAGAGCTATTAACAACATCGTTTTCTTCAACATCTTGCTGACTTGAATCATCTAAAATTTCTTCTCGGGGATCGATGAGAAGAGAGACGATGAAGCTATTATCCTTTTCTACCATTATAGCTCCAGGTGGCGTTCTAGGAGGTTCTGTCTCCATAGACAAGTTACCAGTTTTGGAAACATCCTCATCATGCGAAATAGCGCAAAGATCAAGTAATCCCTTATCTTTTCTGAAAGAAGATCGGAGTAAACGCGCACTTGATTGAACATGAGCTGCATCCATCTTCATAGGTGACTTTAGCGGTGATTTTAGGGATGATTTTTGCAGTGATTTGGATGACGATTTGGATGGCGATTTTGAAATTGGCTTTGACAAAGGCTTTCCTGAAGAAATTGGGCCGTCAGAAGAATTTATAGATTCGAAGTAAGAAATAACACCCTCTTTACCTTCAGGAAAAGCCTCATTGGTTTCAGCCTTCTTCTTTTCTTCACATTCAGTTACCAAAGCTAACTTACTTTCACTTATCTCCAAATTTGAAACTGCGCTTTCAAACGAAGGTGATTTAGTATTTCTCTTTGATCTTCTTAGACTAATTTTTGACAAGCCTTCGGCAACGATCATGCCTTCCCTATCAACTTCCGTAACTTTGCTCATCAGATCAACGTCCGTCAGATCAATAAGATTGGCTGAGTTATCAGTAGCACTTTCTGTACCCTGAGTGTTAAGGGGCGTGGTAATACTTCCGCTATCTAAACCCTTATTCTTTTTCTTCGAACCTCGCTTTTTCTTCTTAGAGTTTTGTGAACTATCATCAACCTCTGAAATCATCAATTTTGTACCGCTGGAGAAATCATCATTAACAGTATCAGATTTCAGTAAAGCTAGAGGCTCGGCATTTTCCGTAGCATCTTGCATATCAAGATCTTCATCTATCAGTTGCGTATCGGGAAGATTGATACTGATTAATGATAAATCTGTAAGTTTCTTAGGCGACATATGACACGATTCGACAGTACGACCACTTCTCAACCGCATTTTACTGATGCTGATACAATCCATACTAGATTCAGATAATTCTTCAAAAATCTCTTGTGATACCCCGATTAATTTTGGCACCTGCAGATCATTTATCAAATCAGAAGATGCTTGAGAAATCTCCCCATCTATGATTTTGTTTTGATCATTCAATTTTATATCAATAGAAGGACTATCGCTATTAGATAACGAGTATGAAAGTGCCTTTAAATCGGTCCTATTCGGGTATACACTAATAGGGGGAGAGCTGGAAATTGAACCATTAGGCTGAGAACCGACAAAAGTATTTAAAAAGCTTGTCTGACCACAAGAGTTTGTCCTCTCTAGCTCCTGAAGCATAGATTCGGGAATTGGCGATGGCAATATCAAGTCTGAAGACACTGAACTAACTCGTGATAAAGCGATAGCAACATCCCGTGGATAAGTTATTATTCCACCCACACCAAAAGTTTTGTTCCAGAATTCAATTGTCGATACGAGGATACTGGGATCGGACGAACTCAATCCACTTGCGACGAATGGAGCTATTTGACTTAGAAGCTGAGAACTGAGCTTCGTAGATGATATGATTTTTGAAGCAATTTGAGCGTGTATTTTATGAATAGATTCCTTCAACGCAGTTAGATTACCTGTTAAAGTAGTTCCAAGTTTAGGTTGTAAGATATGTGTGGAATCTTTGAACCAGATAGACAAAGATGGTAATATACCCATTGCGAAACTGGATAGTTGATTTTTAGAATTGAAGCGACTCAAGACATCACGTAGCCCCACTACTAAGCGGTTAGCCCTTTCAAAGCCATCCTCCATAACACTAGTTACCGACTCTGAATTCTCATCGGAAGCGTTATAATAATATAGAGAATCATACCAATCCTCTAATAGCCTATTAATTAACTTAATTAATTTTGGAAATTCACTTGAACTTGCTGAGGGCTTAACAACAGGAGAGAGTAATCTGTTATAGGAGGTATCATTTGTATCATTTACTAAGCTTAACTTCTTCATAAGCGCTACCGTAAATATTAGATTAACTTGAGCAGATAAGCTAGACTCCTGAAGTATGCAAGAAGAGAGGGGCTCAATAACCATATTTCCTAAATCATTTGAAAGACCATCCTTAGACATTATGGAGCACGATATATCTAACAGCCTATTCCATGATGAGAGAGCTCGGGAACTTGAAATACCAGTTTTAATGGGCCATTCCAAGGCGACCTTGGCACAGTCTTTATATTCGAACTCGCTCGACATTGTCCCTCTTTGGGATAAACCTTCCATGGCCGATTCCATAAGACTAAGAATTTCGTTCACAACTCCAAACCATAGTGCTTCCTTTAGAGTTATTTCGCATCGAAGCTGTTCCTCGTCTGGTAAGTTACCCTTACATTCTAGTTTAGAGACAGCCATACCCAAGAATAAATAGCATTTCTTCTTTTTACCATTGCTTAATTTACTCAAGACATATGAGACATACTCTGTTGCGAGACGGCAGAAACTATGCCATTGTACCTTATCCCCAACTAAAGAAACGGGTGATGGAATTTCAAGAATAAAATTCCAAAGAAACATAACCGCCACCACAGCCTTGCTGGTATTGTCAAGTTTATTTCCTCGTGAGTAAATGTTGGTAGCAAGATATCCCTTTTCACTAACTGTGAATGAATCTTGAGTGAATGGCCTGATACCGATACTTTCAATAGCGGTATGAACGAAATAAGCGATAGAGCTATAAGGCAAATTTTTTGATGAAAACCAAAGTCTTTTGATAAAGTTACACACTGCAGCAACAGAATCTAAAGTATCCACAGAGACTTGCACTTCACGTTGAATCGAAGACTTGATAGCCGCAAGATACTTTTTCCATAACTCGATACCTATATAACCAGTGAATTTCTCACCCTTCCATTTAGTCTTGTCGAGAACCACCTCAATCATTTTTAAGATACTGTCGGGATTTGAGTGCACCCATCTTGGTGTAAGAGGTGATATATCCTCCAAGGTAATTTGTTCACCATGTATAATACGTTCCAATGACCAGCTTGCATTCGAAGTTTGAGCCGAGATCTTAATAGAGTCGAATAAATGCAGTAAAATCTGGAAACCCAGATTTCGGGTATATTCATGAATACTATCAAGATAATACGATTCAAAGACGGGTACCATTAATCTATCCCAGGTTATCTTTAATTGAATATTTGTAAGTTGCGAATTAGCACATGGCCTGATACACGCATATAATATAGTGATTACGCAAATATTTAAACTGTCGATAAGCTGAAAGCGGGAATCAGATAATAGCCTGAGAGGGTGTATGATAAAATTAATACTCTTCTTTAGCGAGACAATTTTATTGCCAGGATATTGACAAAAGGGTTGGAAAGTCCAAACATAGACAACATATTTCCACATGGATACCGCGGCAATCTTTGTAGTAAGGAATTGTGAATTGAAACCTTTTTTACCAATATCTAGCCACTTACTCATATGCTCCCACTTATCAAATCGATCTTCAGGGGCAGGACCCCAACATTGTAATAATAAAATCATTCTAGTCCATATTTCCATACAAATTTTACCTTCAGCCTGATCCTTCAATAGATCACATAAGCGCAGATGATACAGATCAATAATTTTGGGTACCTGATCTTTATTCTCAGAGACATCATCTGAGTGATCTACGCTGTCTATAGTAATGCTATTTCCATTGTCTTGTTGAGCAGGAGGCGATGAATTCGGTGAAGACCGTTCAGCGGCATTAGCGGCTCTAATACGATCAGTATCATTTCTCGATGTTAATTGTTTAGCAAATGTGAGCATGGCAAATTTAGCTACTGATCTCTCATTTAAAAATACCCTATTACAGGTTTGTAACACGTAAAGGGCCTTTTGGCGAATCAGGGTATTACTATCCACCATAGAAGATAATGTTCGAGGTAACCAATCTTGTAACCGTTTCAATAAGACGGTACGGCCCGTAGAAATAGTTAAAAGTGAATCATAAGCCATAAATGATTCTGATATAATACTAACCGATTGGAAAGTTTTCATACGGCCAATAGCTGTCAAGAATTTGCCACATATTTCAACTGTTATCACTTTAGGACTCGGCAAACGATGATTCGTGAGTAAATGCAAGTGAGCACCCACAATGGACTTTGTTGACGCTTGACTTTCCAAACCTTCAATACTATGTGTTAAAAACCATTTCAATAATTCATTGTCAACTAAATCAGCTGTGCCCTCAACGAAAAATATATATGCAACCATTTTAATAGCTTGAATTGATACTCGCTTGTCTAAAGGATTAGGTGAGAGTTCAGTACTCAGTAAATCACGCTTAGCATAGGTTACCAATTTCTGAGAATAATTAGATAAGGCTTGAATAGTATGATTTGATCTCTCGTTAAGTCGAAGGGCTGAGTTGATAGAACAGTAAATCTCAAATTTACGGTTATGAATATCCTTTTCTAGGGCTTGACAGGCCGTTTCTAGCATGACCTCAAGAGGAGGATGGTTAGCCCGATCTGATGTATACCAGGTAGATTGAGTCAACATATCTTCTGAGGATAGTAACCCGCCTTCTCTAAAATGATTATTAGTTTCATTATTCAAATTCACTCTATCAACTGTGCTTTTCAAGATAGATTTAATAATCAAATTCTTACTGGGCTTGATCGGAGATGATGAAAGAAAGGGTGGGAATAGCGTGTCAGAGAAATTAACTCTTTTTCGAGGAGAATCGGGATTTAAAATGTGCTGACCTTTAGAAATTAAGATGCCCTCGGGAAGAGTAACAGATTCTACGGGCAAGGCTTGAGCCTGTTTTGACGGGGAAGACGGGGGTGAAGAAGAAGGGAATCTGGACATTTCTTTTGCTCCATACAACACTAAAGATGGCGAACGGTCAAAGATGGATCGCGAGCGGAGAGCTCAAACAATATTATTATAATAAGCACAGTTTGGGCCTGAGAAACGATTAGCCGATATAATCAGAATAAAATATTTTTTTTCGGACAAAGGACGCACAAAGAATCGAGGATTAGATATGGACGCCGTGTTTGTTTACTTTGGTCCCAAAAGTTAAAGTTAAGCTCAATGAAAGCCGCGAATATACTCCCAATGATCTGCTAGCTGGGACTTCTCTGCGCCTGAAAACTACAAATAAATTTATATAATTACACATTAAACTTTAGTAATTATTTGCGGGGACCTTTGGGACTGTTCGTTTAAATTATATATGTGCTTTGCTGGAATTTTGGGTGGTATATATTATGAGAATGAGGAAGGAATAAATCAAGAAAAATAAAAGAAAAAAATAATACATAGGTAAGCTAAGTATTAAAAACAAAATAGATGGAATAAAAGTGGAAATGTATATATATTCAGTAAATTTATTGGAAGGAGGTAAGAGAAATTGTAAATGACGGGGGCATTTCATTTTGTTATTAATGTAGATGCTGCGGCGCATTCATTGCGCCCATAAACAAATAAGAGGGCAAAGTTTAAAAATAGTCTTAAAAAGTGTATTTTAATAGGGGATTAAATAAAGGCAAAAGTATGAATAAAAGTAGGTCATAAAAAAGATCATAAAAAGGTCATCAAGAAAGAAGGAATGAAAATAAAATATTATTTTTCCACAAACAAAAGAGACCAGGGATAAATAGAGGTAATTCGGATCAAAGTGCCGTGTTCGGAACAAGGAATCCGAGGGTCATCATGCTGGTTCGTCCGAACTCTAAATAGAGTTGGCGCTGAGAACCGATTTGCCTTTATCAATTGAGAATTTCAAGGGCAGTAAAAAGGGCAATGTTAAACCAAGGGCGATGTAAGAGATGGTAAGAACACACGACGAGGTGGGTCTTTGACCTGACGTGCGAGCAATATGAGCACGATGAGCGGTTAAGAAACGGGATACAGCGCAGTGAGTACGAGATTGGCGCGCTGCTGAGAATTGGGCTCCATTATGAATCATGGTGATTAGAACGGAAAAAAAGGGATTGGTTCGATAGAAGAAAGAGCGAGAATGTGTAAAGAGAGTGAGGATTGCAATTGGAAAACAGAATAATGAAAAAAGTCTGTGGCGACCGGGGGTCTATATATATATATAAATATACATATGCTGGACGGACGATGAGGCTGCAATAATACGATACGAAGAGTTACTATGTAATTTGTAATGTGGTCTCCCCACTAATAACACCACGCCGCGCCATCCTGACGCCGCACGGGCAGACCCTCAGCGCTGACAATCCATGACCTCAGCGCTTAGCCTCAATTAATAAACAAAAAACACAATGTCTACCCCGCGCACATCCACGTCGTCAGGGCGCATGGCTCAATTCAAATTAGTTCTCTTAGGTATGTTCATGGCGTCACTCACTCTTGCCCGTCCGGCTGCCCGTCCGGCTACCCGTTGGTGGAGCCGTGGCCCGTTGGCTCGTAAGAACCCCGGCTATCTTTGGCTACGGGACATTGCTGCGGGACATATGTGAGTGTCTCAAAAACACTTGAGGACTCTCTACTAACCGCTTCTTGCTCATATAAACAGGTGAATCCGCCGTCGGAAAGGTATATATATCTTTTCTTGTACATGTTTTCCTGTTTTTAGATTTTATAGTTACTAACCTGTTGGCATATTGTGTTGCCTGTTTTCGTTTATTTTAGAGTTCCCTAGTGCATCGATTCGTCAAGGTGCGTATAATTCCTAGCCCCTGAACTTTCAGCAGCACTAACTGTACTTTTCGGTTATCAAAAGTCTACAAACTAATGTGATGATTAATGATTTTTTTTTTCTAGAATCAATTCGATGAATTCCGAGAATCTACTATCGGCGCCGCTTTCCTTACACAAACCATTTCTTTAGACGATGACACTACTATAAAGTTTGAAATTTGGTAAGTTCTATCCATACATGATTTTAGATTTATTCCTAATGAGTTCACTGAAGGCTAACGTTTTTTCCACAGGGATACTGCTGGACAAGAAAGATATAAGTCACTTGCTCCTATGTACTACCGTAACGCCAACTGTGCTGTAGTAGTTTACGACATCACGCAAGCTGTAAGTTTTACGTCATTATAACAATCGGATTTAATGCCAGATCTTCTAACCTGTTATGGATCAAATAGGAATCTCTCGAAAGAGCCAAGGCTTGGGTGAAAGAGTTACAACGTCAAGCAAACGAAAACATCATCATTACCCTTGCCGGTAACAAGCTTGATTTAGAAGAAAACCGCCAAGTACCCTATGAAGAAGCACAAGCTTACGCAAAGGAATCCGGTTTACTGTTTTTTGAAACTTCTGCCAAGACCGGCCAAAATGTGACTGAAATTTTCACTGAAATTGCTAAAAAATTACCCATTGAATCTGCTACTAATAAAACGAGAGCAGCCAGAGGTGTTGATCTCTCTACTCATACATCAGTCGATTCGTCCAGTTGTCAATGTTGATTAAATTAGACTAGGTAAAATACATAATTTTATTATCTTATGCTCAACTTTATATTACAGTGTACCGTATCTTTTCTATTCTCAAATTGAGTATAAACGGGTGTGTTCATTTGCATCTATAGATCTTAATCCATTTCTCGCAACCTCCCCTCTCTAGCTGCTTTAGCAATTGGATTTTCAATATTAATCACCCCGTTCGTCTTCATTCTTTCAAAAAGAACAAATAACTTCTCGGCTTCTCTCTCCTTTTCGTCATCAGTCATAGGGGGTAGCTCATCGATATATTGCCGATGCGTGTCTGATTTCAGATTAGCCATACCAGTAATCGGGTGGAATTTGGCACGTTTAGGTTTATCATTTTCAGTCTTATAAGACTCTTGTCCAGTGAACGCAATATTATGCTTCACTAAATATGCTGAAGCTAATCCAAACCCAATATAGTCCACAAAGTTATCCACATCTTGTCCGCTGATTTGCCAGTATAAGTCGTACACAACTTCTTTAGTTTTTAGGAATGATGGGCTCAGAATCAAATTAAGTAATCTAGCCGATAGACTAGACGTAGAAGAAAGCTTAGAAATACCTAAAGCGCTTTGACGGTCTTGTTTCGATGGCGTAAGTATATCCGATACCAAATTTCTAAGCGTTTGAGCGGATAGGCCTTCGGTGCTAACGGGCTTGGTATCTTGCTTATATTTCATAACTTGTTCTAAAACACGCAACTTGGCCGAAATTTCCAGATCCATCTCATCTCTCATCTCTTTGTTTTCTAAATTTGTCTCAGGCTTCGATAGTGCGTAATCAAGGTATTTGAACACACTAGTTGTCAAGATACCAAAATCAGGCTGCTTCGATAAAAGATCTATCGGGAAACACAAGAAGACATGATGCAACTGTTTTCCTAATGGAACTGATCCAATTGCAAAATTCTGACTCGCGATTTCAATTATTGATATAATTGGACTGATTGACGATTTTAAATTGTCAAGCGTCATTTCACCGAATTGACACAAAAGGTTGAACTCAAACTTTAGAACTTCGATTAGAGACATCTGAAAAAATACATCCTCTACTTCATTCATATTACTCTGCTGTAATCTCCAAGGGTCATGTTTAATTTTAAATAGAAAATGATTTAAAATATCCAAGATCGTCGTACCACACAATCTTGAATGATGAGAAATCGTAGCGGCTTTAGTTTCATTAAAACACACTGACACTAGAAAGAGAACACGACAAATGATAGTTAGTTGTTTATAGTTCTCTATCTTCCCCTCTTCATTCTCCTCATACCATCTACTCAAATCTTTCACGGCGTACTCAAACAGATCTTTAATCTCTATCTTCTCCAGAAATGTCTTAGACTGATCCAGCAACATAGTGTTGGAGACTATGGCATATATTTCCATCCGTTGAGCTACTGTTCTAGATAGGCGTTGAGGATCGTTGACTAAATCAGCAGTATTGAAGTATCTATCCACCAAAGAAGCTAATAGCTAATATTCACCCATACTCAGTCAGTAATTAATAATAAAGTAAACATTTAACCCCACCATGGAATACTTACCTTGAATGATATTAAGCCATTTACTTCAGGTAATCGTGTATTTTCCTTTATTTTTATTAAAAGCTCGAGGTTATCTGTGAAAGAAATTAAATCACACAGCAGGTTAGGGAATATAAACTTATACCAAATTTTAATGTAAGCATTATGTACTTACATTGAATTTCGTATACCTCCGATTCAATTAGATCACTTATGGCTTGTATGGTTCTATCCGCTTGCATCTTTTTTTCGTTCTTCTATCTTGATGTCATAAAATTAAATACCAAGAAATACCAAGACTAGTCATGTACTACTGATTAAGACCCAAACCACCGAACGGCTGCTTTTTCTCCAGAATGGGCTGCCTACCCTTATCTTTGGCAGTACGCAAGAGAAACCCGGTTAAACCCAAACCCCATTAAGAATGGCCATAGATTTCCCATCGGATTCAAGGGAAGCCACAAAATTTGAATTCGGAAAAATTGAAAATGTAAACAGGCCAATAATGATAACGATAACAATAATAGTAATAATAATAATAAAAATAATAATAATAATATGATGAAAATGTAAAAACAAGAATTAAACAAACAAAGGGATAAAAATAACGTCATTAAACTAAACAAAGAAGTGTCTAATCAATCTATTCATAACTTGACGCCCCAAAGTTTAGCATCTTCCGATAAAACATCGATTAAGAATTCAACTTCAGTACGTCTTCTACCTTGGTTTAACCAATCACGAGCCAACTTTTTAGGCCAACCCTTAAGAGAATTAATTTCAGCTACAGCTTCGTATATGTTACCTTGTTCAAGGGAAACTTCGGCTCTTGAAAAAATAGATTCAATATCTTCACCAACGGGGGCACCACTCTTACTCCATAAAAGCTTGGAGAAGATAATAGAACCAATATGACCGGCAATACCAGCATCAGGAGGAAGTAAAGAAGCCTTACGAATTTCAGGTTCAAGAAGCTTCAAACGAGCGGCAAGTTGTGCAGGTGTTAAGACGCCTTCACGAAGAGTTGAATCAGGGATTGAAGCAATGGCAGCTTTCAAAAGGGTATCATCACCGGCAATCTTCGCAATGGCAGAAATGTAAGGGCCAAGAGGAATGGGCTTTGATTCCTTCACGGCAGAAGCTAAGCTAGAAATAGCTCTGTGAAGTTTAGCAGCGTTATCAGCTTGATGGATGACGGTGTGAGCATTGGCAGTAATTTCTCCAAGCTCAGAAACAGAAGATGATAATTCAGCTAGTTTAGATAATCTACCATCACGTTCATTTTCAACTCTATTAACAATTTCATTAGCATATTGCTGCTCTCTTTGTTGCCAGAGATCTTGTAATTTATTTGCAGCAAGAACATTAACCATCTGCTTGGTCTTTTCAAGTTGAATAGCTAAATTTCTGTTATAGTCATCAACCAAAGATTGTTGCTGTTCTTGATAACGCTTGAGCCATTGATCATCTTGCTTTTGTAATTTAATAGATGATGCAGAAACTAAATCCTTGATTTGTTTTTCGAATTCAGCTTGTAAATCGTCTCTCAAAGCCTTTTGGGTTGATGTAATGAATGAATGAAGTTCATTGATAGTAGCAGCAACCTGCTCAACGTGAGATACTTCAACGGATTTGTTGTTAACCATCTTAATAAGATCATTTAAGGCTTCGGTTGATTTAACAATGAGGTTATCAGCATCTTTCGGAACAGAAACTAAAGGTAAAATCATTTCTACAGGCTTAGCAGGTTCTTCTATTTTAACAACCTTATCTGCGATGACGGCCTTAGGCTCGACCTCCCTAATGGTAACACCGGCGCGGGGCACTTGTACCTTGGAGTCATCAGCAGGGTATGAACTAGTGCTGAAAGAAGGCATTTTACCGGAAGACACACCAAAACGTCTTTTGAATTCTTGATTTTCGACCCATGAAATAACATCATCGGAGAAAGGGATAAAATCGGTAACGTAACCATGAACGGTATCGTTTTTCAATGATGCAAAAACAAGTCCACCAAGGGAAACAGTTGAAAATAAGACTGAAAGAACTAAGAAATTCTTGAAACCACCACTCTTCTTAGCAGCTTGACTGGCTCCAGACGAGATAGTAGCATTTTCAGCTTGACGCAAAGCCTGAAAATTTCGTAGATGTTAGTATATAATGTTCGAAATCAAATGAACCAGGCGAGGAGTAGAAGAAGCAATTCGAAGCATTAATGGCCCCAAAGGTTACCACCGCTGAGCAACTGAATCATGAATAGAAATTATCCGAAGTGATCCGTTCTTATACCTGCACCCAATCACTACGATAGGAGTTGAACCGGAAAGCTTGAAACGGAGTTCAAATAAAATGACAAACTTACGGAAGAATGGAAACCAGCAGGACGGCTATTTAAAGCTCTTTGAGCAATTCTCGCATGTGAAAATGTGCTTGCTCTCAACATTTTATAAACTGACAAGTTGAGATAGATCTAGCTCTATTATTCAGTACTGCCGTAGTTTTCCAAACGGCTCCTGATTAATGCCCGGGGTTGGTTTTCGCGATTCCGGCAGCTCGGGTAAATTGGAGTATGCATGGTACAATATATCACGTAGAATCACTTAATATACAGATTAGTGAAATGTGAAAACAGAACAAATATAAATGTTCACGTATTTAAATTAATAAATTCTTGTAATGGCTAACTACGGCCTTCCTCACATATGTTTTAGAAATTATTTTATGTAGGAGCGTTTGCTCCTGATGCAGGTTTAAGATACCATCCCAAAAATGCGTTTTGTATTTGTGGAATTAAATATGCTCATCCCCATATGAATAGATATTCAGGCATTTATTACAAGCACCTACATAATATACGAGTCTTACAAGTTGGAAACAGAAAGCTTTAAAATACAATTCGGCTATTTGACTTTCACCACGTATTTCCATTCGTTTAAAGCAAAACCTCTTGCGGCCTCTTCAATCAACTTAATTCTTCGTTTAGCCACATAAGAGCATTTATCTAGAAATTGAACTTTTCTATCAGCGATTTCATCAGGGTCTTTCTCAAAAAGCTCAGATAATTGCTCTACTGCAAATTCAAGATCACTCTGATTATTTTCGAAAATTGTCGTCAAGTTAGTCTTCTCCAAATAATATGCAAATGCGTAACTCCATTTTAGAGTCTTACGAGACTGTTGTAAAACTTTGAAAGATTGAGAGAGAAACTGAGCCTGAATCCAAGACATACCAAGTGATTCCTGAAGCACCTTTGACTTTTTAGTAACCATAAGGTATGTCTTCTTGTCCAACTTTGCTGACTGTTTATGATTAGCATATCGATTATAGTAATGCAAATATCTTTCTAATGTTAATCTAGATTCACTTATCGTCTCCCTTGATTCTTTGCTATCTTGATCATCGTATCGACTACAGTTGTAATAAGACTGGCCATGTTTGGACCAGGCTCCCATACAGGTCCAGCAAAACTCGTTATGGCAGTTCTTACAAAGCATATGATTACACCCTCCATTCTTCTCAATTGACTCATGACATTTAGGACATTCTTTGGTATTCGCTTTTATCCAGTTCGAAGTCTCAGAATCGTCTTGACATTTTTGAATCCACAATTTCACTAAGGCACATAAACATGGCTGATGATCCTCCAATCCACAACCAAAGCAAAATGAATGACCATAGACACAAGCGACCGAAGGTACTGTGTATACCAAATCATAATCCCTTATTCGGCATTCCACAGCGGAATCACAATCAGGAGAGGGACACCATTTTATATTTCCCTTTGCTCTCACAAATGATTTTATCAGCAAATCGTTATATTTCTTATAAGCATCGTCGCTAACTAGTAATTTGACTGCAGACACTGGAATAATAAAGTCACAATTTTCGCCAGGACATCGTAAATCTCGACTTGTGCCTTCATCACTAATTTTTTGTTCTGTATAATACTTAAAGCAAGTTTTACAAGCTTGGTGACCACATGCCAGAGAAAATACCGCCATACCGGGATCATCATCACGGCAAATGAAACATGTATATCCTGGTTCAGCAACGTCATAAACATATACTATTGGTTGATCAGTAGTACCTGATGCCTTCAAAATCTTGTCGCTATCCTCCATGTACCTTTCAATCAAAGTATCACGATGCCAATTGTATTTCTGTAGCAATGTAATGATTGCGTCCTCAGGAAGCGATAAAATGCTTCGAGCATCGTCAATAAGTGATTGTCTAAATTGAAAAAGGTCTTCTTTAGTATAAGACTTATGATCCGTATCATAAAATTTTAAAGCTTGAGCTTGACGATTATATAAAGTATCCTCAAATCCAGTATCCTCATCTTCCGAGCTAAATTCCATATCGGCGGTATGAGTCTCACTTTCGTCGAACCCCTGATCACTATATTCTAGGTCTGAGTAGTCAACCTCAACATCGCTAGTATCCATATCACTCATGTTTTGTGGTAATTGACAGGCTTGAAATATCGATAGAGAAATATGCTATTAGATGAATAATAAATGAATCAACAGTAACGGCTAATCAAATTAAAAAAACAATAAACTATTTATAATTGTTCGATTTTTATGTAACGATGTGTTTGTGAAGCTTCTCTAAATGCCCTGAAGATAAAAACATTATTTGAGGCTTATCGAAACGATACGGATCCACGACCGGTGGGTTTCCTATCCGGCGCTCATTTGGGGTAGTAACAATAGAAGCAAACTATAAAAACACAGCCTAACAATAGGTAGATCTAGTTTTAAGGACATATTAAGAAAAAAATAGTTATGTATCCAAATATATTATTTAAGACAGCCATTCGCTGTATTTTCAGTTTTTACAAGATTATTAAACCCCGGATTTTATAACCGCCGCCCGCGAAATGAGGGCTTTCCATAGTTCAAGAAGCCGCAGAAATAACAGATTCGACACGAAGATACACATGCTTATCATTTATATAATTTTTCATTGCTAGCAAATTATTCTATATTAAAGTAAGAAATAATGATTATTGGACGCGAAAATCCGGGAAGGACGCCTTTACCGAGAATCATTGTGTATAAAAAGGATTCGATGAACCAAACCAAAAATGCAAGATATAGCGCCATAAGTAGAGCGATAAATTCAAGGGTTAGTTCAATTCTGCTCTTCGAGGCACCATTTAAGAACTTTATATACAGGCTCACGATCAGCTTCATCGAAAAGCCACAACCCGTACATTTCACCAGTAGATGCTAAAATCATGATAAACGTGTCTTCCAAACTGACCTTCATAACGTTAAAACCAGGAACCGTAATATTGGTAGGTAGTAAGCCTAAAGTGAAATTTTCAGAGTCCAGACGGTTCAAAACCTTGAGCGCGAAGGGATATCTTTCCGCGAGATGTGAGCTATCTGCGATTGCATTTCTTTGGTAAATAAATAGCGTACCCTGGTAGTGAGTTTTCTCCCACTCAGATGTGTCAACTTTAAACTTGTATATGTTGCATATAGGTGATGTGAAAAAGATATGTGCTAATCTAGGGTCATGTCGCAAAAGAACCGTATAATTGAATGCTTGTTTGTTCAGCAGCTCAATATCTCGAGGCGTCTGAGCACCTGCTGAACCGTCGGCGGGCATTTCATTAGGTTTAGTTGGAAACTGGGCAACTGGTGTTGAGACGTTACTATTCATGTTTGATAGTATTAATGTGTACTATGAGCGAAGCAAATAGTGTGAATTGTGAATTGTGAGGAGAATGGTTATAGTAGTATGTAGTCTTCGTGTCGCTGCCGGGAACTTGTATATGCCCACTGATGCGAGTGGGACGAGGAAGGATTAGCACACAAAGAAATGAAAAATGAATTAGTTTCTAGCTTTTTCTAATGTACTGAAAATAAAAAAAAACATTATGCTATTGTTTTTTAACTCTAATAATAAATGCCTATAGACTACTATTAACCGAACAGAAGATATGGCACTTACACTTGCCCCCAGAGACTGAGCCCCTGTTGAACCGCGAGTTACCTCCATTAGGATTATTATTACCAATTTCTTCAGTACTCTCTACCTATCCTTCACTATTTATATTCTTAAGTCCCTCCATACTAATTAATTATTTATACCCTGAGAATCACAAGAATTTATGATCGATAATATAGAGTTAAGTGACTCCACATTAGTATTTTCATTAAACACAGTCATCGGATCATCTATGTATCTAAAGTCACTGAACAATTCATTGAATAGCTTATTATTCATCGAATGATCATTATCACCATCACTAATGTGATTCGCTACTTCACTATGATTGACTTGACTATCTATATCCACACTGCTACCATCCGTCCCTTCGCCGATATTAGCTGACGACGGTAGATAACTGGAACCCGGATTTCGGTTCGGTCCGGAGAATACTACACCAGGGAGCGAATCAAGGGTACATAGCTCCTGACTCACTGGTGAGGGTACAGATGCCATGCCCTGATCCAGAGAACTGTAAAATCCACCGTGAAGCTGAAGATGAACATGAGGGCGATAATAAAGGAGAGAACGATAAGATGAACTTCGATCATCCAAATTTTGATCTGTGCTCACTTTATCATTGCTGTTACTAATTAATTGTTTTTCTGAATCACTTAGATTATTAGATTCGACATGTTCTACCATCTTTTCAAACTTCATATACTGCCCTCGAGAAAGAGCTTGAGCTTTGTCTTTCTTACCGGCAATATTAGAATAGAATTTTTTGATCCTAATCATAGATTCATACCAGGATCTAGATATTTTCCAATATTTACTATTTTCATGTAGAAAATCAACCATCTCCACTGAGAGCGTTTGATAGTTTTGAGGCGATAACTTCTGAACTGGATCCATAAAAGGATATAATGAAACGTAATAGCATAATGCTGAAGATGTGAAGGCGCAATAGCCGACAAAGGGAGTATATATCGGAATATTACTATTCTTATAAAAGCTTATAAGATAAGCGATATTCCGGGCTGATTCAAATACAATAGTGGCACTTTTCAACCAGAAATTTTTATCCGGCGGCGAATCGAACAAGGGAGCAACATTAGGCCCCTGCGGTTTAGACATTCCGATTGGAAAAAGTGGGATATATTCACGATGAAGACCTGCATTACACAAGTATTCAGCTAAATTGATCAAACCAATAACTACTGCCAAATTACGTACCTTATAAGCATGAAATGACGACTCATTAAATCTTAATCTTGATGGCAGCTGATGTTTGAAATCTTGTAATTCTCGATAAAGACGGTACCAAGTAGAATTTTTATTCCAGGGCTCTAATTCCCCTGCTCTATGCCTCCCACCACTAGTGATCCAGGCAGTCACTTGACCCCAAATGTGCATTATTTTGTGTAAATAACCAATTCGGTAATGGTGGTTCTTCATAATAGGTATATCAGCCAAACACATTGTTGACCCTTTGATTATCACTGAAGAATCAATAAAAGCGGAAAGGAACTCCTCATCATTACAGGGGAGAGGTATCGACTTAATATATGTATCTTGAAGCGACCTCGGCCTATTCTTACCTGAACCCACAAGGATATCCATAATAGAATTTGCCCATTGGGTTCGAATATGTAATTCTTCATCCAAAGAGCGGGACTCTAAATCTTTATTGATATTTCCACTTGAACTCGAATCATTACTATCACCGGAAGCAGCCCCATTAGTTTCTAAAGTAGTGTTGTGCTCTTTTTCTATAACGCCATCCGAGGGATCTGAATGAGTATCACCCAAACCATTCACTTTATTCGAAGGCTTGGAATTTTTGACATCTATCGTATTCTCATTTTTGGAACAATGTATAAATTGAATCATTCGACTGGCCATACCGTGAAGCATCCAGCTTTTATAATCTTCGCCGTCTCCCCAGGCACTTAGCGACACGATAACCAGAGCCTTAGCTAACGGGATTGAAGGTTTAGTAAATGCAGTTGTATTGGATTCACGAATAATATAGTCGACACATTGCTTTGATAATTTATCACTATCCTCCGCCGAGTCCATAATGTACCTTGCACTTAATGCTACAATGGCATTAAGAATTAATTTATCTTCATTTTTGATCAAATCAGGAAACGAGTTTAAAGTAGGATGAACAATGCACATTTCGGGGAAAATATTTATTAAAATTTCACAGCATTCTTGTATGATTTCAATTTGGATATTTTGTAATGGCGTCTCGCGTAGAGATTCCAACAATTTAAATGATGCGGGGGACACATCTGCCCAAGTGGAACCGCCTTTGATTACAAGAATTTCCGGAGGTTGTAGCAATAAATCATCAGATGGCTGAAGCGTAGGAGAGAAATGTGTTGAGCTAAGTTTTTGTTCCTGTAACTGATGCGTTTGCTGTACCAGGGGTATCTGTTGTTCCTGCTGTGTTTGTTGTAGATGCGGTAGCGGTTGCATCTGCTGTAATAGTGGTGGTCGTTGACTTTGAAGTAGCAATGGTTGGGAATCTTGTGGCCGATAAAGTAGGCCTTGTTGTTGAAACTGAAGTTCCTTTTGAAGTTGTTGTGGATGCTGTTGAACTAATCGCATCGTTTGAAATTGTTGACGGTTCGAGTGCTGAAGTGGGTATTGCTGAAAGTACTGACTTTGTGGGTGCTGGTGGTGTGGGTGCTGAAGTAGATATGGATACTGTTGAGGTGATTGAGGAGTATTTTTCAATTGCGTTGATGAAACCAGGGAAGGAGGAAATAACCTCCTGTTCTCAGACAATTCATCCATAGCAATTCCAGTAGTAGATATACTTGAGCTTTCAGAGCTGGACAGTAGACTCATAATATGGCTTTGCTTATATTTTTTTATCCCGCTTGGCGATCCCTCAATTAAAGCTCTTCGTTCATCAAGCGATTCACGATTACTGGTATTCTCCGGGCCTCCATCAGCTCTATTAGATGCTGACGATTTACCAAGCTTCTTGAGACTAGCCTCCTCTTGACGAAGCCTTTTCTTTTCATCAGATAAAATGACAATATCAGGATATGTCAAGGCGCAAGACCGGTTTTTCTTAAAACAGGATTCACAAGGTCCAACTCCGTCATGAACACATTTGATTTTTGATGTTCTGAATAACAATAAAACATAATAAATAAATAATCGAAAAATATATCGAAAGCGATTGTTTATTTCATTCAAAGGTTAGAAATTATCAGATCAAACATAACAAACAGCAGATTATGCAAGCTTTAATACTAACCTGCACCACGAGCAAGCCTAAACGCAAAATGGAAAATCGAGAAACCAATATTAGAATAATAGAAAAAACAAGGAGCAATAAAAACATGAAAAAAATAATAAGAAAATGACCTGTTAAACAGTACAATGGCTAACGTAACGCAGATCATACTAACTGCGTGATCTACGGTGATCTACGTCAACCAGTACTGCTTGAACGAGCGGGAAGCGATCCCCTGTGCGCACCGTCCCAAGAGCTGAACACCAACCGACATCACCACCACCATGACTGACATATACATGTGCGTACACGTCCGATTGCTAGTTGTGGCTTCATGAGCGAACACAAACACGGTTCCAGCGGTTTAACATACCAATACAAATCTCATCGCGACGATAGATGACACTTTCACTTTGATGACGCAGAGCAGAGCCGACGGCGGCCTGAAAACCGACTGATACGCCCGTTCGGGTTGCCGACTCGGGTCTCGTCTTTGGGTCGCGCACGCCCGACTGCTCGATTGGCGTCAGGGCTAGGGTAGTGCGGCGCAGTGAGTGCTTAGATATTATACAGTAATGAATGATAAAATGATAGTATGAGAGGAAGATAATCTATATGGGGAAATAAAATGGGGGGAAGAGAGAATAGAAGTAGAAAAAACAAACAGGAACCTTGAATGAAAAAAAACCCAGTACACAAAAAGATATAATACTGTATATGCTAATAAAAAGGACTAAAGAGTGGAAATGACATGAAGATTAATCTCGATAGCCGTAAATATGAGTTGTAGGTTAAAACCACGCACGTATCAGGGAATAGCCAAGGAGTTAGATAAACTTCTTAAATAAGATGCTGACAACATTAAATGACCCATCTGCGCTGAAGCCTTGATGAAGACGCCAATGCTAGTCTACTGGACAGCTTTTCACTGGCTGCATAATAGCCACCATTATCACTAGGGAAGGGTGCCGGCGTAGCTGCGTTGATTAAACTCACACGGGTATAATCCCAACCGGCGGTGATAGTAGAAGCCACTGCAGGCTTGGATGCCCTTGTACTGAAATAAGACACGGAACTGGTGGGGTATCTTCTTGAAAGAGAAGTAGCGGTCACCGTAGTACCGGGCTGACTTTGCATAGGCGCAAATCGGGTCTTACCATTTTGCGCTGTATAAGTAATTGAGAATGATGCTAAGTTAATGCCCGTATCACCTACACTAACTTGAGCCTCTGGCGGGGTAGTATCACCCCCGGAGGTGGCTACGATAACAGTACCAGTCATACCAGTCAATGTGAACCGATTACTATAATGCGTGCTGTAATGAGCACTATTTGTCGACATGAGACCGTAAAATTGGAAAAACCATTCACCGCTCGTACCAGCTGTTGCTGGAATAATTACAGAAGCTTTGTTAACCGTAGCGTCGGTAAGAGTTAACAAAGCACCATCGACACAGATGATATCAGAATTGGAACCGGTACACAACAAAATTTGAAGTGAAGTAAAGGATGATAGTAAAGGAATGACATCATCATCTTTCCAGGTCACACTAACTGTACCACCACCAGCATATGATTCACCATCCTTCGGGGTGAGTATACTAATATCAGCGGCAACTAGCGATGCCAACAGAAAGGCAAAAATAACCGAATATATTGCTGAGAGTAATTTTGCCATGGCTTAGATTGATGTGAGTTCAAATTGTGATTTCGAAAAGAAGGGTTGGTTTGATCGTGAACACACGGGAGAGGAAAGGAAGGGAAATTCAGTAGTTTGTTTTGAACGCGCGTCCCTGATAAAAGCGACGCAATCGTTGATAGATAGCCTAGGCACAAATGTTGATTCGTAAAAGAAACCTATACTTATATTACCAAAGATAAGCAATCAAACAGGCGCTGAGATCAAAGATTAATGTCCGGAAATAATGACCAATGATTTCTTGATAGTTTCTGGAACTAATGTAAATAACCCAATAAGTAAGGTTGAAAAAGGTCGACGCGGAGAGAGACCTTAATTGAACGTAATAATACTGAAAAAATAAAATAGGATAACAATAGCAAAATGTCGAGTAAGAAAAAAATAATGCTCCTGTACAATTCTGGTTAATTGAAAGAAAAGGTGCTTGTTCATTATTACCCAAAACGCTGAACATAGTGTCCGTTGGCATAGCCAACATCACCGTATATTTCAGCATTGATCATTGGTACAGCTCAGAACACGTAAGATGATTAATCACAGGCTATGCGACCAAACTGAAACTGCGGCTGTGTTATAATATGCATCATTACACAATTGAAATTAATTAATTATAATTATAAAGCTATATTCGTAAATTGATTGAACCCAGTACCTAATACTTTGGTTTAGATTGAGTGGAAGAAAGCTAATAAGATCTCAAATCCATCGTTACAAAAGTTGAGTTTTTGAAAAAGAGATCCAACATCTTTATAGCTCATACGCCGCTATGGATTCTTGGATTGAGAGCCCTGATAAATGCCATTTTCAGGTTAAATTTTGTTAGTACATTTGTGCGTATAGTCATTATTAGTTATAAATTTTCGAACCGATGATTCCTAACTCCTTCGTTCCATGGGAGAGTCACTTGGAGTTACGCGGTTTGAAGATGAATATCTATATATACTACCAGTGTTATTGTAATTCATCGTAGGTATTGAATCGCGAGTCTGTTTGTAGGAGGCTTCTCTATGGCCAAAGAAATCATGTACGGGTGAGGCTAAAGTTGAGGTCGAAGACGACGACAACTGAGAAGAGGGAGGAATAATAGATGGAGGTAGATCTTCTACGGCATTAAATTTATCGAAACTTCGTTGCGAATATTGAACTAGTTTGGGAACAATTTGAACTGGATTGTTTGGCGATACAATAACAGTATTCATAGATCGTAGACTATCGCTGCGGGTATGTCTACGATGATTACGCGAGGATTCTGATCCAATATACTCATAACCCGATTCGTCCACCGCGAGTTCTTGAGAAGATGAGCCCGTAGGAATATTATAAATCAAATCAGTTAATGCTAAGCATGCATTATCCAGTGAATCATTGTAATCACGCTTTGAAAGTTCAGAGTAATCTGATGACTCCATTTCGGTAAATCTGTACAAATCAGCAAATTCCTTGGCGGCTCTTGATACCAAAATGCTCAAGAGTTTTCTTTCTTGATTCTCCCGAAATTTTTCAACAGCGATATCAAGGGCCTCTGAAACTTCGTTAGAAGAGGATGCTGGTTTCGGGGTTGAGGCAAAGAATTTTTTTGATACATTAGAGACTGGTGAAACTAATTCAGAGGTAATTAATCGGGCTCTGGTTGTTCTAGGTGGTGTAATCAGATTAACAGATAGGCGAGTATCCATAGTTGGTTTTGAATGTAAAAGTTGTGGTTCATTTGAATGCAAATGGGGACCGAAAGGTTTCGGTTGTGAATCGCTATAAGCCGAGGTATTAAAATGATCAGTATGAAAACCATTGTAACTGCTACTCCGCGGTGAATACTTTATTTTATTATATTTATCGATAGGCTGATCAAGAATTTGGAAAATCGAATCATCCGAATTCGATCTGATACGTACACGTGATTCTCGTATCAGTCGAGTGTTTTCTCCAATACGAAGACGTCTTTGACGCTGCGTTTCAACTCGATCTTCATGGTTAAAAGCTTCAGTACCCGTTTTACGTGACGCCGCAGAACGATTATTAGGAATATCCCATACGTCAGGGCTATTTGGGAAGGAACTATTATCATTGGGTTCATAAATAGTATGCGATAGGCTCCTACGTAATTTTCGTGAGGATGATTGAGGATATTGGTTTAACTCATATGACTTCTCTAAATAATCTCGATGAGACGTTGATGGCGTTTGGTAATGCCGATTAATTGGAGTTATTCTACCTTCTTGGCGAGGTTTTGGGGGTGATAATGATGAGTGCAATCTGGAGTTCGTTTCGGTATGCGATGGTTCAGAAACAGATTGGTCTAGTAAATTATTACGACTCATATCATTTTCTCTAGTTACCGGTGCCTTATGAGCTTGATGGCGATAAGAGTGAAGTTTATCAAATATATCACTTGATGAATGGTGATCTACTGAGATATCGCTATGCAATATGTCGCCATCAGATGCCAAATCTAAGCTTTCTAAAGTAGAATTCAATAAATTTATGCTCGTGGTTGATTGATTATCGCTGCTATGAATTTTCATAGCTGTTTCAACATCTGATTTCTTGGTTAAGCAGAACTCTGGGTTATCAGTGACCTTACTATCTTCATGAGACAACAAATTATTCACACTACTACGCGGCCTAAAACACCCGGTAGTATCCTCATCAATATGATTACTTCTGGGGTTATCTAAAGTATTTGAGCCTTTGTATCGAAATATATTATTCGAATTACGATCCGCAAATGGTGAACTTGATTTGGGTTGTGGTGATGTCCGAAACTTGGAAAACATCTTTAGTTAAAAACCCGGCAACACAATAGATTGGCGTATAATCCCAATTCAATAAGAACGAAATAATAGGTATTGTTGTAGTAATGATAAAATATACTTTAAATCGAACGTTTACCGTTTATCAGTCTAACGACATATACAGGCCGTTTGATGGCGAGGCGGTATTTATGCGTTACCGAGGAGATGCATCACTCAGGCGCATGCGGCTCAAGCTGGGAGAAATAAGACTGGAGTATACCCGTAGGAGGTCCAGAACGGGTTAATATCCGTCTGGAGATCCGGCGCCTGATTCCTTTTTTCAGTCCTCAGGTCAAGGAGGTATTTGAAACCAGGGCACCGATAAAGATTCGCTAAATTATCGATCCAAACCCCAACTAAAATCGTCAGAATGGTGTTAAATAAGCAAATTACCAAGCAAATTATCGCTATCAATCGTATATGCCGTGGTTCCGGTGCTGTCAAGCTCCCCACTGATGTTTCCGCGTTGAAATTACAGTTCAAATACCAAAACAGTAACGGTCATATTGGTGCTAAGTAAGTGGTAAATTCTGGCTTTTATGGTTGGCTGCAATATGATGGTACAAAATAGAAACAACCGGTATTTTTGATTTTAATTCCTGGTTCGAACTTTCTTTTGGGTTGGAGATACTTCTTCGGATTTATTGCAATCACACACGAAATAGACATACTAACCATTCTACTTTGTTTACATCTCTCTCAGGAAGTTCTGGCGTGAATTTTTACCCCAAATCCAATTCCACAATCCTAGCATCCCCATGGCTGTTGTCAGAACAGAAGCTGCTACTAATGAAGAACATGCCACAATAGAAGCTATTTTGACCGTCAGATACAGTAAGTTTTGCCATAACATTTTATGATAAACAATGAAACCTTATAGGGGACCGTTTGAGAAGCCATTCTAACCTCAACGATTATTTTGCAGATAACGGTGAAGAAAAGTCATTAGATTGTAAAGAAAAGCACAGTAACACCATTTTCGAAGAATTCATTCAACTCACCAAGGCCCAAAAGGTGGCTGAGAAGGATATCCCTTATCTCAAGGAATTCGCCAACTTGAAGTAAACCCCCTAAGCATATTGCAGATTCGAATAGGACGCTGATTGATATAATTACATAAAGGAATCTGAAGGAAGAAGAAGAAGAAAAAAGAACGAGAAAAAGAAAAGAGAAAAGAAAATTAAGAACCAAGTGGATGAGTTTGACAACAAGCGAGGCAGAAATTTGAATATACAGGTAGAGACGAAAGAAAAGGCAATAATCTAAGCAAGATTACGTTTGTTTATATTTTTTTAGACGGCGGTGATCAGGCATCAATTGATATATTTATCATTGATTAATTTACTCCGGATTCGTTGTCCAAGTCAATTTTGGGTTTGTGTTTTTCGAGTTTCGTGTATCGGTTACAAATGGTCAGCATCGCGCATTGTCTCCGCAGTCCATCTCAGTTATTTTGTACATATATATATAATCTAGTGTATTATATAAAGAATCCCCAAAGCATTCTAGAGCAGTATTCGCGTCACATCCGAACCCGTCAGTGTATCAGTCCCTGTGAGAGTAGCCATAAAATTTAATAGATAGGAATCGCAAGGGAAAGAAAAAAGATACAAAATCAGTCATCTAATAATCAACAGACGGCAGAAAAGGCAAAAAAAATAACTAGGGTCAAACGGAAATGGCCAATACCGAGGTACCGAATAGAAAGAACTTTCGGTTAGATTGATGGAATGTTTTGTCGGAATATTCAAATTGATTCAGACCAGATTCCGCGCGAGCTGCCTGGTCCAGCTCAGATATGCGCGGCTAACCGTCAGGGCTTATCTATGATCTATGGGGGATAACTTGCAGGATACGGCGCGGAGTTATACGGGGTCTGCCGATTGATCAATGGCTTCATCGCCTCAATTGCGGACTAGGTTCGCGGAGTCTAAGATGGCACTCAGGTAGGCATGGTTCTCTGTCCCTCTCTCCGCACAACTTAACGCTTTTATCTACTCCCATAAATAGATACATCTCTCTTTTCACGAGAATGTCCCAATTACGATAATTTCATGGACCCCATATTCCCCACCCGTGAGGGGTATACTGAAACCATGACCCGTGAAAAGAAGGGCAAGATCATTAAGCTAGTATTATTGGCCGTTGTTCTGGTGGCTGCTGCTTTCGTCTTCTTCCCTCGTTATGGTAAGGACACTAATGATGCCAAAGATTGGTGTCCTGACTACGAAATTATTCGTCCTCAGAGCTACATTGACAATAAGCACTATTTGGAGGAACCGGAAACTGAAAATTTTCGTAAGGCTTCTCTTAAGAAGTTTGCTGGTGCTATAAATATCCCTACAGAATTATCCGGCAACATAAAACCCGTAGGTGAAGACAGAGATGGAATATCTTCTACGAGTTTGCTGAATATTTGGAAAAGACCTTCCCTGCCGTCTACGAAAGTCTTACTTTGGACAAGGTTAATACCCATGGTTTAGTATACACATGGAAGGGTTCTAACAAGTCTCAAGCCTCTTTTACTGATGGCTCACCAAGATGTTGTCCCTGTTCTTCCCGCTACTCTTGATAAATGGACCCACGATCCTTACTCTGGTCATTTCGATGGCAAGTACGTTTACGGTCGTGGTACTGTTGATACCAAGAATACTGTCGTAGGTATTTTAGAAGCCGTTGAATTCCTTCTTGCTAAGGGTTTCCATCCTGAAAGGTCTGTCGTTATTGCTTACGGCTTTGATGAAGAAATCAGCGGTAGACAAGGTGCCAAGAAGATTAGTGAACACCTCATTGATACCTATGGTAAGGATTCCTTCTTTGCTGTACTTGACGAAGGTGCGTTTGGCTTAGTAGAAAAACATGGGGTTGCTTTGGCCTCCCCTGCTACTGGTGAAAAGGGTTACTTTGACGCTGTCATTAACTTGATCACCCCTGGTGGTCACTCCTCCATGCCTCCTCCTCATACTGGTATTGGTATTATGGCTAAGGTTATTAATGAGATCGATTCTACTCCTTACACACCTCTTTTCACCTCAGCTAATCCCTTCTTCACTCAAATGCAATGCTTGGCCAAGCACTCTGATGTTTTGGATAAGAAGATTCGTAACGCAATTCAAGCTGCTGAATATAATGCTAAATCCAATGATATTGTTATTGAATACGTTCAACGTGAATTAGACACTCGTTTCCTCGTTCAAACTACTCAGGCTACCGATATTATCAACGGTGGTATCAAGATCAATGCCCTGCCTGAATCTGTCACTGCCGTTGTCAATCACCGTATTGGCATCGAATCCTCCATTAATGCTACTCAAGAAAAGCTTATTGGAAACGTTTACAAGATTGCCGTTGATAACGGTCTTGATCTTGAAGCTTTTGGTAGGCCCATCATCACTGAAAACAATGGTACCAAGGGTGTGTTCAATATTACCTTCTACGGTCCTGCCTTGGAACCTGCCCCCATCAGTCCTCTCAACAGTACCTCATGGGAGGTTCTTGCTGGTACTATTAAGCACATTTTCGAGGAAGTTTCTCCTTCCCATGGTGATGATGTTCAAGAAGTTGTGGTTAGCCCTGCTATCATGACTGCTAATAACAATACTTGTCACATGTGGGATTTGACTAAAAATATCTACCGTTACGCTCCTTATAAGACTACCGCTGAATTTGGTTTTCATATTATTGACGAAAGAATTGAGTTCGACGCCCATATTGATGTTATATCTTTTTACAATGCCTACATTCAAAACGTTGATGCTGCCAGAGAATAGACTAAGACTGGTAATTAATTTTTAATTATTTCCTTACCTATAATTTTATGCCTTTGAAAGTTAGTTAACAAACAATCTATTTATCTATTTATCTATTTATTTCATATTGGAAATCTTGGCATAAAAACGTTCCTTGCCCTTCTCGGTAAAAATGCGCTATAAATCACGCTAATGGTGGATTCAGATTCATCATCAGGAGTACCTACAATGTCCATTATAAGATCTTATTTCAAAATCCTTTCAATACCAAAACGGAATTGAAACCAAAACGGAATTAAAAAAAGAAAGAACTGGAAAAAGTAGAACAACGAGAAAGAAAAAAAAAAGTCAAGAACAAAATGGATGAGTCCTACCACAAGAGAAAAACAGAATGCTTGCATAGACTGGTGGAAATGAAATCAACACAATACTCCAAGCAGATTCATCTTGGTTTATTTATTATTCTCTTTTATTAAGATGAATATATTCGGGAATTGATTGACTTTTTAGACTGGTTCCCTTGCCGGAGTCCATCTTGGGTTTGTGTTTTTCTTTTTTCGGATTTCGCATATCAGTTATATCAGGCCAAGCATTCCGCTATTTTGCTGCTGCCCAGTTGACTTACTCTTTAGATAGATAATTATATTCTTCTAGTATCATTGCATTAAAATCATTAAAGCATTATTAGAGTATTATCTACAAATGATACGGTTACGCCGACTCACTACAGCCCAAGTACACAAGTCATTACAAGACCACCCGGCTCAGCCATTATTGGGCAAGGTGCCATTATTGAGCAGGTCCCACATCACCGCCGTGAACCCAATCCATAAACAAGGATCAGCATGTAACCCAATCAGCCGACGGGTTCATCGGTGATCCCACCCTATATAGCATCATACATCCCGCTCGATTAGATAAGAAAATGCCGCTTTGCCGCGCATGTGGCGCGGTGGGATCCGGCAGCACACACGGAGTCCGGGCCCGAATTACTTTAAATAGACGGCAACCGCCGTGCGTGACATTTGGCGATACTTTTCACTACGCTTGTTTCCTGCACTAGCAATCAACAAATCCAGCAATTCGTACTCCGTTCTCGCCGTTCTCTGTTCTCAACTTCTGATTGATCAATTGGCAGTTTATTTATTCGCTTTTTATATATTTCGTCTCTATTTTCCCACCCCAGCACGATTTTCTATCTTATTCATATAGATACTTATCCACATCGTTAGAAGAATGTCCAGTTACGATAATTCTACAGATCCTTTACTTCCCACGCGTGAGGGCTACACTCAAGCCAATGGTGGCATGACCCGTGAAAAGAAGGGCAAGATCATTAAGCTGGTATTGTTGGCCGTTGTCCTGGTGGCTGCTGTTTTTGTCTTGTTCCCCCGTCATAGTAAGGACACTAACGATGCCAAAGATTGGTGTCCTGACTACGAAATCATTCGTCCCGAGAGCTACAATGATAATAAGCACTACTTGAAGGACCTTAAGTCCGACAAGTTCCGCAAGGCTTCCCTTAAGAAGTTTGCCGGTGCCATCAAGATCCCTACTGAGTCATTCGATGATTTGAAACCCGTAGGTGAAGACAAGCGATGGGACATCTTCTTCGAGCTTTCTGAATATTTGGAAAAGACCTTCCCTGCCGTCTACGAAAGTCTTACTTTGGACAAGGTTAATACCCATGGTTTAGTATACACATGGAAGGGTTCTAACAAGTCTCAAGCCTCTTTTACTGATGGCTCACCAAGATGTTGTCCCTGTTCTTCCCGCTACTCTTGATAAATGGACCCACGATCCTTACTCTGGTCATTTCGATGGCAAGTACGTTTACGGTCGTGGTACTGTTGATACCAAGAATACTGTCGTAGGTATTTTAGAAGCCGTTGAATTCCTTCTTGCTAAGGGTTTCCATCCTGAAAGGTCTGTCGTTATTGCTTACGGCTTTGATGAAGAAATCAGCGGTAGACAAGGTGCCAAGAAGATTAGTGAACACCTCATTGATACCTATGGTAAGGATTCCTTCTTTGCTGTACTTGACGAAGGTGCGTTTGGCTTAGTAGAAAAACATGGGGTTGCTTTGGCCTCCCCTGCTACTGGTGAAAAGGGTTACTTTGACGCTGTCATTAACTTGATCACCCCTGGTGGTCACTCCTCCATGCCTCCTCCTCATACTGGTATTGGTATTATGGCTAAGGTTATTAATGAGATCGATTCTACTCCTTACACACCTCTTTTCACCTCAGCTAATCCCTTCTTCACTCAAATGCAATGCTTGGCCAAGCACTCTGATGTTTTGGATAAGAAGATTCGTAACGCAATTCAAGCTGCTGAATATAATGCTAAATCCAATGATATTGTTATTGAATACGTTCAACGTGAATTAGACACTCGTTTCCTCGTTCAAACTACTCAGGCTACCGATATTATCAACGGTGGTATCAAGATCAATGCCCTGCCTGAATCTGTCACTGCCGTTGTCAATCACCGTATTGGCATCGAATCCTCCATTAATGCTACTCAAGAAAAGCTTATTGGAAACGTTTACAAGATTGCCGTTGATAACGGTCTTGATCTTGAAGCTTTTGGTAGGCCCATCATCACTGAAAACAATGGTACCAAGGGTGTGTTCAATATTACCTTCTACGGTCCTGCCTTGGAACCTGCCCCCATCAGTCCTCTCAACAGTACCTCATGGGAGGTTCTTGCTGGTACTATTAAGCACATTTTCGAGGAAGTTTCTCCTTCCCATGGTGATGATGTTCAAGAAGTTGTGGTTAGTCCTGCTATCATGACTGGTAACACTGATACTCGTTACATGTGGGATTTGACTGAAAACATTTACCGTTACGCTCCGTACAAGGCTTCCGCTGGTTTCAATATGCACACTGTCGACGAAAGAATTGAACTTGATGCCCACATTGATGCCATTTCTTTCTACATTGCTTACATTCAAAACGTTGATGCTGCCAGAGAGTAAATATCAATTGAACTTTAATCTATTTTTGTAGTTATCTAATTTAGCTAATAATCGAATTAATATACTTATTTATTTATTTCCTACCAAAAAATCTAGGCATATGCAGGTTCTTTGCCCTTCTTTTTAGTATTAATGTCATCAATGTCAATTATATCGTTATCTTGATCGCTAAGCGAGATCAGCTCCGATTCATTATTAGAATTACCAACTGTATCGACTGGTGTTACTAGTTTGATATCCGCTAATCTTCGTGCTAGGTCGTTTTCTTCCTGTTGTAAGACCTCATTCTCAAGTTCATTCAATTCGTCCATAATAGCATTATCATCTACTGCTTCATTAACTGTACTTCCGATAATATCTTCCATTTCCTTAACTGTATCAATACCTTCTTCTGTATCATTCATAATGCTCTCCACCCGTTCCACACCACCAATAGTATCATTGATACCCTTAATTATATCCACACCTTTTTCCAGTGCTGACATAACTTGCCCTACGGTAATCGCAGAATCGATACTAGCTATAAGCTGTTCCAGATTCTCCAATTGACTCACAGAACTAGCCAAAGTTTTATTGATTAATTTACGATTCTTTAGTGCGTATTTGGCCATTAATTCATCCGATGATAATCCCCTTGCTATATGCTCTTTCGCCAAATTCGTTGCCTGTGAACTTTTGACCGCTAGTCGTTTAATTCGTTTCTCTAGTGACACTTGAGTGTCCCTTAATCGGGCAATTGCCTTATCCTGAGCTGTGATTTTGATGTTACTATCACTCGATTCGGTAACTGCAGGCCTTAGACGGGCTGTTGTTGTCATAAACTTGATAACTAGATCTGGATCTTCACCCAAATCGTCTACCGTACTGATCGATTGTTTAGAACTAAAATCTTCCGCTTCCAGTTCATCAAGATCTTGATAGTCTACAGCCACGACACCGGTTTTGTAAAACTGTGCTAGTATACATAGAACCGTTATTTTGGATAATGAACCGACCGGTCGAGTGGAGTCCTTCTTGGCGCCGTCGGCACTCGTCTCACTTGTCAATTGTCGATTAATCTCTTCATAAAGCATTCGCCAGCTATATATGCTCTCAATATACCCAAATGAAATTCGGCTTTCATGTAGTTTCAAAATTTTCTCCTGGTAGATTTCTAGTGCTGACTTAATTATGAACGATTCAGTTCTTAGACTTCCTGGGCCCTTCAAGCCCTGTAATGTCCTATAGGATAAATCAGCCGCGCCAAATAGCATACCAGTAGTCTTACGAAACGCCCATTTCAAAGCTGATACTGCCATGGATTGACCATGATTTTGTGATTCCGAAAGAGATGCACTGTATTTGGGAAGTAACAATTCTAGCTGTTTGTCGAGTGGTATTAAAAATCCTGAATCAACCAATGCATTCAACGCTAGATCTACCGCTAATGGAATTCCATTTCGAGAAGAACTCAGTGGGCCTATAATCGTCTTATCTGAAATTTCCTGAACTATGTTCCCAGCCTGAGCAACATATTCAAAGTATTCAGATAAAACTGTTTTCCAAGCTGTTAAATTTGCTTCATAGCCCTCTGGGTTGCTGTCCTCTAATCGACGGTAATCGCTATAAAGGGACGGTACTCGTGTCTTGGTGAACATTGGAGATTTGTCCAAAAAGTAAGACACTGATTTTTTCGATTCCATAAACTTTTAGTTTCTATCTCTTATCTAAAATGCTAAAGCTCTCAGTATAATAACTTTGATTGTGGCTGAAATAACGATTTGTTGTCTGTCGTTTATCGCTACGATAAGCGACGGTCGCAGACAATCTCATATTCAGCCTGTTAATTCTCCCAACCTTAGCCCTATCATAGTTTATTCAAACAGATAATTTGTTTTTGAAAGCTAGTTATTATATTTTGACACTTCTTCTCATTCATATAATATTAATTAATAATGAGTAACTCTGGATCTAGTAGGTCAGAATCTACATTGAACGAATCATCGTCAAAATCATCGCGCAACCTTAGTAGAAGCACTAGTCGAAATAGAGATAGACAAAGAGAGAAAGAAAGAGAAAGTGGCAGATTTAGAGACAATGGTAGTTACAGAGATAATGGTCGAGACCGAGGAAGGGACAGAAGCCCCCGTAGCGATAGACGCTCCACTCGTTATGAAGACAGGCATAGATCATACGAAGATGGAGGTTCCGAGCGTTTTTTCGATAAAGATGTTAGAGACCAAAGATCTAATCATAGAGAATCTGAATACAGGGATCGGGATTCAAATAGAGGAGGATCGCGCGCTTGGGATTACAATGATGATCAAGAACCTAGGTCTCGTTATTCAAAGATCACATCCGATAACAATCGACACGAAGAGAGCAAATATAATCGAGAAAAGGAACAGGTAGTTGATTCTGACAAAAAGAGCAAGGACATGCAATTAACACATGGTGAGAAGGATACAGTTAAAGAAACAGTCAATAAAGATGGTGATAATAATGAATCCCTGGATGATAATACTGATGAGGCCGATACTCTTATGCGGCAAATGATGGGATTCTCGTCTTTCGACTCAACAAAGGGTAAGAAGGTTTCTGGAAGTGATGTTGGCATTGTGCGTAAGGACAAAGTGAATCAATACAGACAATATATGAATCGTTCTAGTGGGTTTAATAGGCCATTGTCGCCTCCTCCTGGTGATCGGAAATGAATATTTGTGTACCTTCCCTTACCGCTTTGCATTTTTCCCTCAAATTTTTTGGCTCTGTTTTCGATTTTACCGGCAAATGGTAATTGGTGTAAGTCGTTAAAAAGTGTTATGTAGTATATATTTCATTCAATAAAGTATTTAGTGGCCGCTATCACGATTACTTAATATCATAAACTCTACTGTATTCATATCTGGTGAGAAGTAGTTGGCATAAGTAGAAACTTTTAAAAGCCAGTATAAAAGAAAAAATTGAAAAAAACTCAAAATTAAATTAATATAGGAAAACAATAATTACTCAAAACAGTTGAACTTAGATTTCAATCCAAAAATAATCAAAAATTAACCAATCTTTAAAACATGATAATATATATAACATAAAAAAAATAATCAGAACACATCCCTAGTAAATAATCGATAACAGAGACATAGTATCCAAATGAAAACCGGTTTTGTTACTAAACCGATTTCAAGTACATCCTGAGGTATTCTTCGTTGAGATCCTCATTTCCTTCAAAATTACTTGGTTCGCGATCTCTTGTTTGCATATAAATTTGCTCTTGACAAATCTCTAAGCCGGTCAATTCATAAACTTTTCTAAGGCAGCGCTCTTCACTGAATGCTGGGCCCATTTCAGTGCAAATTCTAGCCCAACGATTTTCCCAGTCTTTAATGATTATATGGAAAATTTTTGACTCCTCTTCGTCAGTCCAGATATCCCAGCGATTTTTCAGTGATCGAAGATATCGCATTTGGACAGCCTGCCAGGTATGAACCCCATTGTTGAGTTCCTCGGTGATTTGTCGCCAAGAATATTGCTCAATTTCTCTGAAAAGAATAATCTTTCTGTCATCTGCATTTCTCCATTTTCTGGATTGTTGGTTCGGTGTAGAAAAGCTTGGGTTTGCTTTTATTCTATCCACATTATCTAATGAGGTTATTACATCGCAATGAATATTCCCTTGCTTTATATTTTTATCCATGTGAAAAGTTTGTAGTGGGAATTTACTTGTCGTGTATGCGAGTTTCTGAGATTTCGATTCTCTGGTTTTGCCATCGCGTTTGTTCGCCCATTCATCATAACTTTCATCTGTGTCGGAATCTGAACCAAACGCCGAACTAGTTTCAAAATAGTTTTTAGTGGTCTCTTCAGGGGAAAGACGTGCACGTTTCTGTGGAGGCTCCCTAATGGTTTTGATTTCAGGTACCTCTAATTTCGCGATGAAAGTTTCCTTAATATTATTTTTCTTCTTAACCTGTACTTCCTTTACTGGCCCAGCATTATTGTTAAGAGATTCATTTGATCCCATTTTCGTCGTTGGTCCCGATTTGAATTTTTGGGATTTATTTGAAGCTTGCTTTTTTCTCAAATTTAGACTAGAGTTTACTCTCTTCTCAGGCTCAGGTAACGATTTTTCATCAGTAAGATCTGTTATAGAGTCCAAGATTTTAGTTTGGTTTGTACGAACTGATCTCATTGGATTTCGTCGATAATGCAATATATTATAAAACTTAGTATCCGAAAGATCCGTTGCCTCATCTGATCTATGAACTGGTACATTAGTGCCCTCCTTAGAATTTGTGACATCTTCTTTCAATGTAGTAATTGTCTCCCCTGCTGGTTGTTCTAAGACTTCGGATAAATTTAGACTTGACTTGTCACTGATTTCTGAATCAGGTCCACCCAGGTTATTACTTTTAGATTCAAGGGATGCAGGGCTTACCGAGCCAATTTTCACATCAGAAGAAAAACCTTTTTCACCGCTGATATCAACAAACTCTGCAAGAGTTACTTCACTTAAAACTTGTAGTCTAGATTCGTTCAGAGAAACACGATCAGTGTAAATTTCACGTTTTTGGAAAGCGGGTTCATCGTGATAAATTTGATCAGAATTATTGTTTTGTTCTTGAAAGTGGTTCTCTTCAGTAATGTTTCCTGGTTGGTGAAACCTGTATTCTGAATCATCATCGCTATCTATGGAGTTACATTGGTAACTGAGCCATGTTTTTTTACCGGCAGTTGATGTTGGCGACGAGCATGGTGAATCGGAGATTAGAATAGTTGAACAAGCGCTATTATTAATAGTAAAGGACCTTGGAGTAGGTGAGCCTGTAAACGTGTACGCATTTTGAAAGGTCTTAGATGGTGATATAGTGAAAGGTGTGTCGTGACGAATTGCCGCGCCAATTCTGTCAGGTCTACCACCGGGAGATGATACTATAGGGATTCGGATGGGTGCCGAAAGCTTTTGTATGTTGAGCGGCCAAGAGGCCATTTGAGTACAATCCGAATCTGAATCTAAATCCATTGCACGGCTGTCACTCAAGGCACTCACATCAATCAATTCAAGATAATCGTGCGCAATCTCAGACTGAAAAGGTGGTGACGAAGCCAAATTTTGTACACGATTGAGACAATCTGAAGTTACTTTTGGCATTTTTTAGGTATGATTTTTAAACAAATTGATTAATTAGCCGACTTCGTTTTGAAATTTCAATTTAAATAGAACCAATGACGTGGATGGGTGGGAAATAGCAAGGACGCGACGGATGTTTATATACAACAGTCTTAATGTGATGGGTCGTTTTTCGAGACGAGCCGCGATTAGCGGACCCAGGCGCGGCGCCAAGTTAAGCGGTAGCTGGAACGGGTTCAGGGCGATATTTAGTGATATATTGAAGTTATTCTATATTCACTTCAAGCGATATGTACAAGTGTTTACTTAGCATATATCAAAGGTTTCTTTTTCATATAAGGAAACAGATATAACATAATAAAAATACATAGATTAATAGATTAATTTTTAATTTTTGATTTATTTTTACTCTTTTTTTGGTATCCAACCTTGTCATTTTTTTCATTCAAGCGAAAAGAAGAGTGGGAAGAACGGCGTTATTATAAGTTAAAATTTTGTAGCAAGACGACTATAGCTCCGAAGATATTATTGTTGACTATGCTGATGAAGGGAGGGGGTAAAATGAAGGGGGGTAAGCGCATTGAGGAATAACTTAGTAAATGGTTAACTTGGCATCAGATCTGCTGGTACCCTTGTTCATAGAATCGGTATGCTTGGTGAATTCGACTCTTTCAGGAGGGTTCAATAAGGTCTTGAACTTTTGGCCGATATCCATTAATCTATCCTTGTTATCAGCGGTTCTAGTCCATAATTCAACTCTGATACCGTTCTTACGGACGTTTAAGAATAAACCCATAACCATAGGTTGATATGTTTCGGCTTCAGCAGAACCGGCTTCGGGAGCATCAGTACCTTCTAAAGTTTCACCGATAGCACCTAAGACAACCTTAAGCCAGTTTTCATCAATAGAATTCTTTTGGCCCTTGTTGAAAGTTGTGAACCACTTACCACCTTGCTTGTTTTCTTCTTCTTCCCATTCAGGTCTAATGCCTTGACGGTAAATAGCGTAATCACCCTTCAATGGTAATTCACTGACCTTGGGAATATTGTTGTAAACACCCCAGAATTCTTCGACGCTAGAGAAACGAACGATTTCACTTAAAAGCTCCTTCCAATCTTCCTTGATACCAGGAGTTGGGGGCTTAATGTACCATAAAGACCAGCCGGTAGATAAGGGGTGAACGGTATTGAATTCGGTAACCGAATCGAATATTGTCTTTACACCAGCATCTTCTCCCGTGGAAGCAGAAGCAGCAACTTCGGTGACTTTTTGGGCGGGGATTTCCACGACGGGAACTTCCTCAGTGGCGAGGGAAACATTATCAACTGCTGTATCGGCCATTTTGAAGGTGTTTATATATATATTTATTACGATATGTATATATACCGGAAAGAAAAATATGAATAATACAGAGGGGGAGACCGACCTCACAATACCGGTGAGCGGGCGCTGGGAGGGCCCTCAGCCAAAATTTTAGGGGAGGCGGCCGGGTAAATGGTAAGACCGCCTGATAACTCGTTTTCCCGATCATGTGATGTCGGATATTCATGAATTTGTATTGTTATCATTATTATATTATAGGTACTATCTACTGACAGGTTTTCAGCATCTCTTCCATCTGAATATATCCAGGAATGCCTCTAGCAGGCTTGAGAAGCCATCCTAGTACTGATTCAGGGATCCATCTTCCAATCCATTCATATAATTTACTTCCGCGGCCGACGTAGTATACACGGGCTGGGGTCGGATTAATCAAGCAATCGAATACAGTAAAGTAAAGTTCCTTGATTGTGCAGCCATTAAGACGGGTAGTCGAGCATGTGCTGCTGCGCGTGGACCTCAGATAAGATGCAGAAGCGGAATATTGACGGGCGTAGATGGTTCGCAGCGGTTCGGGCCATGATAAGATGTCGGCCCGGATTCCGTTGGCGTATGAGTAAGAAGATGGCGATTTAGATGTAGGAATATCAAATGATCCCAGTTTGATTTGAATGAATGGGATTCCCTGGGGTTCAAGTTCCCTGTGCATGCAAAGCGCCAAAGATGACAATGCCGAAACAGTTACCGATTCGGGAGCATTAAACGCGGGGTTTAATGATGAAATAATGTTAGGGGTCAATAAAAGTAATCGAGAATTTGTAGTACGAACCAAGTCCATTAAACCGGTTGTGATAAATGCAATCGGTCCCATTAATGAGTAAATAATATCCGACCAAACTGCAACGCTAATTGATTCAATCGGTCCGGGCGGGAAGTATAAGTTAGGTACCAAAATAGCACCGGCTAAAGAATAGAAACCATTACTACTATTGAGCAAATCGCCTAATTGACGAAAGGGATTAATCTCTGTATCCTTACTGACTTGTAAGCATCTAATATCCACGCTATTCTGGCGTTCGACAATAGCCACTTCGTTTTGTGAAGTCACCGTACAGTAGACAATGAATCCCCGTTTATCAAGATCGTTGGCTAGCAGCATCATCGTTGGTTCAGCGGAGGATCCTGCTAATACCACAATTTGAGTTCTAGCACCGTTGGGTGCCTTAACGGCCCGTCGCTTGGGTCTGTGGCGTTTTAGTGCATTACGCTTAGCGATGAGAGAATAGCCAACTAACGATACGGAAGCGAGCGAAAGCAATAAGTATTTTTGATTCTTTTTGTCATTAAAGAATGCCATTACACGGTCATATGTGGATGGGGGAGGCGGCATAGCATTGGCATGTAATATAGGTGAAAAGGACAAATCCTTGTGGCGAGAAATCCATCCGTTGACTTGATGAACTAGATCACTATCGGCAATATTTTGAGTTGTGCTAGAGATAGTGGCATTAGCTTGATCCTTGAACCGGTTCAGATACTGAAATGCCACATAGAGGGGGTCATTGATCGACATAGTTAATTAGGGTAGGTTATAACAGTTGCGAATACAAAAATAATATGAATTTCATAAAAATATAGACCGGGATCAAACCGCCGGTCACGGGATCAAAGCTTGAAGTAAAATGCACGACGTACACACCAGAACGGCTATAGAGTTTACAGACTTTAACCTGTCTCGCTCGTTTGTCCTAAGCCACTCTCATATTAAGATACTTTTATGCATGACACAACCCTTGTCAATACTATAAACGCCCTTAAACGGCGTGAAAATCCCGGCTATGCTCGCAATCTTCTGGAAAGAATGGTTTCTATCACCACGCCGATTATGAGAAAATACAAAATGAAGGTGGGCATCTTGACAGAGTTTTATCCTAAAAACCCCAACTTACTCGGTTTGAATGTAAATCACGGTATGAAGATATGTGTTCGACTGCGACCAGCAGGTAATGATCAGTGGTTCTATCCACTTGAGTTTTGTTTAGGAACCTTTCTGCACGAACTTACCCACAATTTCCACGGGCCCCATGACGATAAGTTTTATAAGTTTTTAGATCAGTTGAAAGATGAGTATTATGCATTGATTGCTAGTGGGTTCACCGGTGAAGGTTTTCATTCCAAGGGGTCACGCGTGGGTCATGGCGGTGGTATCAAACTGGATGATTCAAATTTATCACTAGCCGAGCTGACCGCGCGCCGACGGAAAGCTCTCGAACCGGCATCCGATCCTGTTACCACAACAAGAAAGGGCCAGAAGCTTGGTACGCTGGATGGACCTCTTGCCGGTGCTGGATCGAAGAAACCAAATAAGCCGTTGAAAGTGCTAATTCGTGAAGCGGCTGGAAGACGAGCGGCTGATGCCAAATGGTGTGCCAACGCCCAACATCTGAGCGTTGTAGAGGTGGATTCTGATGATGACGATATAATAATTTGTTCATCGCCCGTCGAGGTTGTGCCATCTTCACTTGGTAATAAACGAGTGCGTGCGCACATCTCTAAAACGAATGGTTCGGTGATAAAATCCGCTGCAGGTGGCTTGAACAAAGATTCGAACCTTAAGAAGCAGCGACCTGAAAAAGGTGTGGCCTCTTCAGATAACTTTGATCAAAGGAGTTGTGGTAAACATTGTCATGAGGATGACCTCCTGATAGTTTGCGAGAGCGTCGTTATTGATCTTACAAGTGATTAATCATTTTATGAGCGGGGTGTTATAGATATTTTTAGAATATAGAAAAGGAAATGGCATGTGTTTAACTTTCTCTACATCTACAAATCTGATTATTAGTATCTTGTACAAAGTACTCCGATAAAGTAAGGAAACCACCATTTGAGGGTGAGGCAATGGATAGCCTGTTAGTGGCCCACAAGCATACCGATAAGTGGTCTAAGCGTAGATCCCCTCCTGAGATAGTATATGTGGGCACGCACCGCCGCACCCGCTGATATCGTCTGTGGGCGGTTACGCTGATGTTCAAGTTGTCAATATCAAAGCTATCATCAAATTTACCCCCAAATCATTCAAAATGGATAGCAGCGCCACTAATCGTTTTGTGCCCGAGCATCGTAGAACCAATTTCAAGAATAAAAGTCATTTTAACGCAGATGAGCTTCGTCGAAGACGTGGTGAGGCTCAGGTAGAAATCAGGAAGGCTAAACGGGATGATAACTTGTCAAAGAGAAGAAATCTTACTAGTTTCATTTCCAATGCCGATGATGACTATGACAGTGACACTGGAGATTCTGTGAACGAAGGTCCTTCTTTTGAGGATGAGGTAAGTACTAATATGTATGCATTGGTGGACCAGCTGATTTTACTATCTAAACTTTTGATCATTGCATTATCGGATATTTTCTTGTGGCGGTGTTTTGGTTTTGATTCAAACTGACATGAAAGTACCAATCTTCTCAGTTTCGTTTATCATGCAGTGGATATGATAGATTCATATTGAGCTTTTTATAATGCCCTGCGCTTAAAAATCTGATAATGGGGTAACCAGCTGATTTCTAACCATTTGATTGCTTTTTGCTAACCTGTTGATCTCTTTTCTAACTTAATAGCTTTTGAAAGACCTCCCTGTAATGATTGGACACATTAATTCTGACTCAATGGAACTTCAACTTGATTCTACGACTAAATTCCGTAAACTTTTATCAAAGGAAAAGAAACCTCCAATTGATCAAGTTATTCAATGTGGTGTAGTCCCGAGGTTCGTACAATTTCTTACATCTCCTCATCCCCGTGTACAGTTTGAAGCTGCCTGGGCTTTAACCAACATTGCTTCAGGTACATCTGATCAGACCAAGATAGTTGTTCAATCGGGTGCTGTGCGTCTTTTCGTTAAGTTGTTAGATTCTTCCGAGAGCGATGTGAGAGAGCAAGCCGTATGGGCTTTAGGTAATATTGCGGGTGATTCTAGTGCATTCCGTGATATTGTACTTGAAACGGGTGCCTTACAATCTTTACTCAATTTATTGAATGATTCGAACAAAATTAGTATGATTAGAAATGCTACATGGACTTTATCTAACTTTTGTCGTGGTAAATACCCTCAACCAGAATGGTCAATTATCTGTCATGCTCTCCCTGCGTTGGCTAAACTTATTTATTCATATGATGATGAGGTTTTGGTTGATGCTTGTTGGGCTATTTCGTATCTTTCTGATGGTTCAAATGATAAAATTCAAGCAGTTATCGATGCTGGTATTCCTAGACGTCTAGTAGAGCTTCTTGGTCATGATTCTACATTAATTCAGACTCCTGCATTGAGATCAATTGGTAATATTGTTACTGGTGATGATATTCAAACTCAAGTTATTATTAACTGTGGTGCTTTACCCGCACTTTTAGTTTTACTTGGATCGCCAAAGGAGAGTATTCAAAAGGAAGCCTGTTGGACAATTTCTAATATAACTGCGGGTAATAATAATCAAATTCAAACTATTATCGATAATAATCTCATCCCTCCTCTTATTTATCTTCTTAGTTTTGGTGACGTAAAGACTAAGAAGGAGGCCTGTTGGGCTATTTCTAATGCTACTACTGGTGGGTTATCCAAACCTGAACAAATCAGATATTTAGTTAATGAAGGATGTATCAAGCCATTGTGTGATTTGTTGACTTCGATGGATAACAAAATGATTCAAGTCGCGTTAGATGGTCTTGAAAACATTTTGAAAGCCGGTGAGAATGATAAGGAATTGAGGGATGATCGAATTAATATTTACGCCTTATATATCGAAGAAGCTGGTGGTATGGAGAAAATCTACGAATGTCAAAATAATTCTAATGAGTCAATTTATCAAAAGGCTTATACAATTATTGATAGATACTTTTCTGAAGATGACGATGCCGTTGATGAAACTGGTTTAGCCCCCGAAAATACCGGTGAAACATTTGGTTTCGGTGCGAGCACGGGTCAGCAACAAAATTTCAGTTTTAGTAATTGATTCTCCTTCAAATAATTCCCTCATAATATGACGTTTTTTATTGAAAATATTCTCGTTTCTTAATATAAATTCTTAATTTTTTTTTTGATTTTTTCGCTTTTTGTTCTCTATTGCTTTTTTTACTTTCATTTAGGTATATTAAACTTTAAATCGCATTTAGTTATTGATGGCTAATCTATCAAGTATTTCTCGTTTCCTCTTTCCTATCTCGGGTAAATATTCCCTTGTAGTCAAATCGCGCCTCGCGCCATGCCCTCCGCCACTCAAAAATAGCTCATCGAAAGAGGATATTGATTCCATTCAGGGATATAACGATACACGACATCATAAGAATTGGATACAATAATCATGTCCAAAACGGATAATGAATTTTGACCTGATCTAATCCAAAACCAGGTGTCCCAGATGTAATCGATGCATGAATCTTCGCTAACTTTTACCCATCCTGAATGGAGATGCATACTTTCCGTGATGAGGTGCATGAACTTTGTCAAAAATGGCTAAGGGTGCACGAAAAACTGTCCCAAATGAGTTATCGGACTAGAAGTATCGAGATTAATCACGCACCGATTCACTTTTAAATAGGATGACGCAATGTTATGACATCGAATCGGGATATCGATGAGATTCTACTTCCCCAAACGATAACCGTCGGCGACAATCAGTGCCTCACAACCATTTTGGTAAATTACACACGAGTGATAAATCTATAAAACTGGTGATTTCCCCCCCTCCCCTCTTTTGAAAATGTAAAGTAAAATACCAAGCACTATTATTATTATGCCTTCTTTACTTTGGATATCGTGAAAACGTTTATGAAGGCTTTATACTTGAGTCATGGGTAGCTTACCTTTTCGCTATGTTCATTACAGATTAATTTTTCCTTTTATGAGAATTTTCACTGTCTTTGAAAAGGAGAGTTAACATCTTAAGATTTTGAATCCGGTTTAAAAGAATTTCGATAAAATGAAAAAGATGAAAAAACATTATAACAAAAAAGATCAAATTAAATTACAATATTACTAGATATTAAAAAACAAGAAACGAAGAGCCAAAAAAACAAACGCTCAAACAAAATATTTTGCACAATAACAACAAACAAAGGAAAAAGAGGAAACAATAATCATTAAAAGTGAGGGAGTGCAGATTAAATAATAACACAATTAAGCAAGGAAATCCCAAACCTTTCCGATAATAGTAGTAGAAACCTTTTCTTCCCAAATTAGGTTATCAGCTTCTTTTCTGCCAGTATCAAGATCAATATCTTCAGCTTTGACGAACTGAGGTAATCTAAATAATAATTTAAAGTAAGAAGATAATGAGGAATTCTCAGCCTTGAGAGCTCTAAATTCAGGAATCTTGAATATAACTTCAAATGCAACCCAAAGGAAAACGAATACAAAACAAGAAATGTAAGCGGTAAAGAATTTTGATGCAGTAAATTCCCAGAATGAACTAAACCCTTGAATAAAAATAATAGTAATGTTGGCAATTAACGCGTACCAAGAATAGAATGGTTGCCATCTAGCCTTGAAAGGTAAGAAAGCACGATCCATACCCTGAACTTTAAGGGCAGCCATGAAACGAATATGGCAAACGGAAATTAAAACCCAGGCAATCATACCAGCAACGGCAGTAATATTAACTAACCAGTCAAAGACAACTAAGGCATTATTGGAAACAGATAAGAAAGCGAGGAAACCAAATACAGCAGTGAAAATTACACCGACAAAAGGAACACCATTTAAGGTACGCTTAAAAATTCTAGGAGCGGTTCCCGAATCAGCGAGAGCGTAAAGAACACGAGAACCAATATAAATATTTGAATTACCAGCCGAAATTAAGGTACAAAGGATAACAGCATTGAAAATATGAGGTAAAACCGGAGTACCCGAATTAAGAATAGCAATAACAAATGGAGAGGAGTTAGAATCACCAGTGCCTGCAACGAGACGAGGATCATCATAAGAAATGAGCAAACCCATAAAGAAAATTGAACCAATGAAGAAGACTAAAATTCTGAAAAAGACACGATTAATAGCTCTGGGGACAGCCTTACGAGGATTCGCAGATTCACCAGCGGTAATACCAACTAATTCACAACCTTGATATGTGAAAGCGGCACCAACAAGAGTACTCAGCCAACCTAAGAATCTACCAGTATGAATATTAGAAACTAACATACCAGAACCCCAAGGACCAGGATTTCTCCAATATCTAAAACCAACAGGCCCAGTAACGCCGGCGCCACAGACCATACAAAGGGAATAAATTAACCAGCCAACAATAGCCAAAATTTTAATCGAAGCAACCCAGAATTCAATTTCACCATAGTATTTTACAGGTAAGAAATTAGCAGCGGTAAGAATAACAAAGAAAATAGCAATCCAGGCAGCATTAGGGACAGCATCAGTCCAGTAACTGATGATGAGGCCAACGGTATTCAATTCAATGGCAAAGGTCATAGCCCAAGAGAACCAATATAACCAACCCATTGAGGCACCAACGGGAGCTGAAACGAATCTAGTACCAAAGGCAGCAAAGGAACCTGTAATAGGGATAAAAGTAGTCATTTCACCTAAAGATTCAGCGACACTGAAAACAATAGTAGCCATGAAGGCGTAAGCAATAAGGGCATTAACTGGGCCGGCGTTAGCGAGCGCACTACCAGTACCAATAAATAACCCAGTACCAATAGTACCACCAAGAGAAATCATGGAAACATGACGAACCTTAAGTCCACGCTTGACTTGTGTATTAGCTACTTCATCTACTACGAAATCTTCTTGATCATAGCCCTTTTCAGGATCACGGACTTGCGGCGTATTACCGTAAATGTCTTGTGTTTTGGCAAATTCTTCCGACATACAGATGTGTATTTGTGATGTGTAAAAGAGAGATATAAAAAATTCTAATGCAAATTAAAAGATTGTTTAAAGGATAGTTTAAAGATCCAAGTAAATAAGGTAGCTCCAATTTTTTTCTTAGTAGTTTTCACCGAGGATAAAGAATGAAAAAAATTACAAGGGAAGGGAAGAAGGGAAAATAGAATATGCAATAATTGGATGGATACCGAAAGAGAGGAGGAAGTTATGAAGTAACGGCTTAGGGGACCTGCGGAAAAAAGGGCGCTCAAACGGGGATTATAAATAATTTTAAACGGCCCTGGTCTGGAGTGAAAAGTTTGAAATGTACGTCCCCACAGGCCACCGTCCCCACAGGCCACCGTCCCCACAGGCCACCGCCGCCCCTTCCAATAACCGGCTACCGTTGATGGCCTCTGTATGAGCCTTTCAACAGTGCGGTGGTTGGGACAATTCATGCAGGACCGTTAATAGTGGTTCGTGGCTGGCAAATCACAGAATGACCGCACGCTAGTTGACTGCAATAGAGAGTTGGCTGCCTCGATGTGTCTCGGCTCGCGCGGTTGAGAGTACAGTGTCCGGCTGCTGGGGGTATTCCAGGGGTACATTGAGGGTCAGATGATTGAGTTTGAAATCGCCGTGAATCAAACTTTAACTTCGGCTTTTGCCGCCTTGTTATGGGCTGTTTCTGATACACGGGCAGACTGTCCGATTTGTTGTTGAAGTTACTGTCATCACCGTCACTATCATTGTCAACACGATCACCACTCCACCACCCTGACAAGCCTGTCAAGTGGCGGTGCCTGGTTGGCGTGGCGGTGCGTAGCCGCCCGACTCCTTGAAGCCCTAACCCCATGCGCACGATGTTGCATCGACGCAGACGCACGCTTCAATGGAGATGAAACATCAATCAACCCCATCTCGTCGTGCGTGAGAGGTGAATCATAATAAGAGCTCATCGGATCTTATGCGACTTGGCTGTTGTTTGTTGGACCACCTAGGACCTTGCCTCAATCAGCTCGGTAAACTCATACCGTCTTATTGGTTGAGCATCATATACATTGCATTGTATGGTATTAACCACGGGTGACGTCGACCTGAGTTTAATTAGTCTAATTGAATCATATTCTTATTTGCGGTTATCCGTGCAAAAATGTAGCCAGTTGTTTAACGTTCTATTGTTAGTGGTCTGTGGTAGAGTGTGGGGATTATTATCCGGTTCATATATTATCTGTATTATTTATATGTAGTATTAATAGTGGCATAATAATAGCCTAAAAAACATGTGGGGGGGGGAGATGGAACTCGATCGTTGCGACTCTTAAATAATAGTATAGCCACCGTCAATAACGATATCACTACCGGTACAGAAAGCACTAGCCTCTGACGCCAAGTAAATACAGGCCCCAGTTAATTCATCAGGATCACCTAATCTACCCATGGGTGTTCTACCCTTCCATTCATCAAATAATGATTTGTAACCTCTATTAAGAGCGGTATCCATGTAACCAGGACTAATGGAATTACAACGAATCTTATGCACAGCCCATTCAGCAGCTAATGATTTCATTAAATGTTTAACGCCAGCCTTGGAAGCATTGTAAGCACATTGAGGTTGAGGCCAGTTAACGATGGATCCTGACATACTAGCAATAAAAATAATACTACCACCAGTACCTCTAGCAATCATATGTCTACCGGCCGCTTGAGTGACTAAGAAGGAGCCATTAAGGTTAATATCAATAACTCGTCGAAATTTCTCACTAGGGTAATCTTCGGCATGAACCAAATCGGCTACACCAGCACTATTAATAACAATATCGATTGACCCTAAATCATTAATAATAGAATCGATCGTTTCGTTAACGGCTTGCTCATCTCTAACATCAACCTTGTAAAATTGCGCCTTAACACCATAAGCTTCGTTCAATTTTTGTGCAGCATCAATCCCTAAATCTCTTTGTACATCAATAATAGCAATACCGGCAAGACCCACACTACAGAGACCCTCAGCCATTGAAAATCCTAGACCTCTGGCACCACCGGTTACTAATGCAACTTTACCGTCAAGTCGAAATTTTGATAAAAAATTCTTGGGTCCAAATTCTGGTTCAGGATTTTCGGCAAGAATACGGGCCATGTCTTCTGCCGTAGGGGGTTTTGGTACAACGGCCGCTTGAGCGCTGGTTTCTATTTGATATTAGTTACCGTATAAAGAAAAAAATTAAAACACGTAGTTTGTTGTATAGTATAATTAGATCTCATTGAAGATTTCAAATCGCATAAACCTTTGAATATTGCCCCAAACTCAAATGATGGAGTATTTCCTATCATCCAAATTTCAGTTTATTTGTTGTTGTTTTAATTAGATCGAAAACGAGATCATGGCTAGACTAAACGAACAGTTTCCCTCGTTATAAATACATACCCTTACTATTGATAATGTCGTCGGTCATAATATTTGGGGGCGATAAGAACGGCTGTTTGTATGTAATGCAGACGAACGGTTCAAGTGAAAAACGAGTGAGTGTAGAAAAGAGGGATCTAATAAGAAGCGGGGAGGAAGTGAGGACAAAGCTGAGGATATGTTTAATATTTATATTTGACTTGAATAAACTAGTTTGACTAATGAAATAATTCTAAGAAAATCTCTCATGAGTGAAAATATGAAAAGACCCACATTGATTGAGACAAGCACCGATTATGCGGCTTGACACACACCGATTAGCGGTCTTCGAGCCCCGGGATCTGGCAACGCGTCAAAGGCCCGGGCCATGAGACCCGATTAGACGGCCACAAATGCGCAACATACAACATCGTTAACCAAAGGTTAACATTGAAGAATAATACTGGGGAGCAACCAGCATTGCCTCTAAGCGTCTAAACTTTAAAATTCACCCTCTTAATAGATATTCACCACTAGTAGCTATTTTTACTTTTGCCCTCACGAATCGGGTTATCTTCCCTTATTTGAATCAATGTCTGGCACAGATGGCGTCAGGCTAATTGCCAATTGGCTGTTGGTATTTTAATCTACCAAAAAATGTGAGGCTCTTGCAAAATTTGAGCTTTGTTTAGCTTTTGACTTTCCTCATCGGGCAAGCCTTCAATCTGCGGCTGACGGCTGCGGCTTGAGGCCCTTGTTCGATTCTCCCGATATAGTCACCTCCTTTAATCTCGGATCAATTCCGGTCTAGATTAATGTGGTTTTGTGCCGCTCATTTCTCTTGCTCACGTAAACCGAAATTTCCTTCGATTTAAGGCTTCTTCTTTTGGGACTATTAATGGCGGGGAAATGGGTGCGATGGGCCCTTTGGTGCGCTATGGTGACATCGGTTCCAGTAATGCGTAAATAACCGGTCAAACTTATTTAGTTAATTGGAAGAATGTAGACACCTTTATGCTTCCTTTTTAGATGGCCGTCAAAAAATTATTAAATTTTTTCATGCCAGTTTTTTTGTCGATCGTGTGATGCTTGTATAGGCGAAGTAGTTTCTATCTTAGGAGGTCTCTTTTTCTTGTAACTTTACCAGAAACGGTTTATATAGCTCACATCGCGTGTACCTGGGTGATTGCACGTTATTAGAGTTTTAGGTTGGTTACACGAAAGTGTTTTTACCTTACACGCTCTTGAGAAACAGCGATTATACACTAGTAATCATAAGCCTTATTCGCCCCTTGCACATTAGATTTCTACGAATAGAGTTTGGAAAGGATTAATAAGTATTTATAGGATAAGAAACAAGATGGTAAATTTTATTCGAGAGTAAAATAGTGCGTACACTAAACTTTTATTATTAAGAACACAAGTACAGAAATGGATACATATCCTTCTTTAACAAGGATTATGGCTCTACGGATCTTGAAAACCAGGGGATGGACAATTCGGATTTAAGATAAATAATACCCGTTTCTATCCACGATATAATAATCAAGATTCAAGCTCCACAGATAAGTATAAACCAGTTTCAATATCACCAACCATCTAAATGGGGACAAAACTTTTATTGTGAATTTCAACGTTCACTTTGCATGTTCATGTTTTCTGTTTTAACTATTCTATATTTTAATCTACTATTATCAGAGTTTTGTTTTATTCATTCCTAATTATTATACCCCCCCCCCCACGCTGTCATCTGTCAATTTTATGGAATTATCTGATCAATCGTTATGTCCCAATCAGATTATTTTGCTTATCAAATCAATCTCTTACATTTTGTGTATAGACGCGCGGGTAGTCCCATCAAATGGAAAATTTGATATCATGCATACTTGACTCGGGGTCCGTAAATCGGTGTACAATGAGTAGAGTTATTATCATATAAGAATTAGAGTTAGATTAATAATTGTATTATATGTGGTAATGGGTGTATTATAGGTATGCAAAATAACACTTACAAAATAGAAATTAATTTAAACAAAAACAAATCTATAATTCCTTCAGTAGGTTATCGAAATCCTTCATAATATTTTCACTCTTCATTAACTTTGATCGATATTTTTCCATTTTAACCGCAAGCATATTTCTGCGATCAATGAAATATTGTTTCTTCTGTTCTGGGTTGAGATCGCTAGGAATATTTAATCCAAAATTGAAGAGATCACCATCCGCATTAACGTCCATGGAAGAACTCAGCGATGAGGACAATGAACTAGATTGATCGGGTTGTATGTCTTGGGAACTACTACTCTCAGTCTTAATATCGATTGGTAATGCTTTCTCTGGTGTGGGATTCGCCTCAGATAACGGTTTGACAATTGAGGTTGATGTCTCATTAGATGACGGAGGTCCGTTTAAAATAGATGAAATTGAAATCGAGTGTTGATTCTTAGCACGTTTGATTGCATTAGTGTCGTTCTCAACGGAAGATGTCGAATTGTTGGATGACATTGATGATTCTAATTCAAGTTTATCCTTTGATTCGATCGGTTTAGAAACACTTTGTTGCTGTGGTTGTCGTTGTTGTTGTTGCTGTGATTGTTGATGATTAGCGGCTGAAAGACGTTTTCGTTTTAAGGAAAGAGTTAATTTCCGTGAAATCGATGATGCTCGATTGGATTTAGGCCTACCGTAAGAAGTAAAATCAATAGGGGTCGGGAAGTGTGAATTACTGGATCGTGGTGATGTAAGTAATGCGGGCGTAGCCGATTGTTGGCGGGAGAATGCAGGTGAAAGTGATGCCGATCTAGGGACGGGTAACAACCGAGCCGATAACTGGGTTGATGATTTATCCACAACGTTAATGTTGCTATTTGTAAAATTACCTTGGCTTCGAATATTGTTAATTTTTGGGTCACCATTCGAAGTATTATCAGATTCGCGATCAGATGCCGGTGGTGATTCATTAACGACATTAGCTACCGTTGTACGTTTACGACGTTTAATCACACTTTTCTTCATTCTCACTGGACGATGCGATCCATGTAATTTATAATAAAGGCCACATGCATTACAAATTGTATGACCATCATCGTCACGTCTCCATAATGGAGTAATGGTAGTACCACAATTTTGACAGGCGATAACAATGGTGGCATGTTCAGCAATAGTTTGATCAGACGTTGATGAACCATTCAATGGTGTACCATCCTTATCATGAGATAATGAACCATCAGTTGATGAAATTTCTGGTTTATTCTTTAAAGCATTAGCTAATTGATAAGCCTTATTTACCCGATTATTAAACGCTGGACAACCTGAACAAACTGATGCACCACCTGTGCCATTACAATGGCCATCGCCAGGACAAGATCCTAAGAGATTACCACCGCATGATGCCTTGGTAGCCGCTACAAGATTAGAGATATCATCTCGCGAATCATTATCATTGGGAACTGAATGAACTGATCTACCACTGCCACAACCACTATGTGCTCCAAATTCATTTGATTGACTATTAATATGATCATGATCATATTTATGGCTCTCAAGGTGTCCCTCATTACCACTACCGCCCGTTTTATTAACGGATTCTAATAAAATAGTAGTTGTTTGTGGTGGTCGCTTTAAATTCGTAGGTCGAGTCGTATGTCGGGCCTTATAGTAAAGTCCACAAGCATTGCAAATAGTGGAACCATCAGGACCACGACGCCATAATGGGGTTCGCGTTGTACCACAATTAGAGCATACTTGACCAGTAGCTGAAGATTGTTGAATCATATTAGATTGTGTTATTTTATGATCCGTTTTCGGGACGGTTGTGGTATTTATATTAGTTTTAGAAGTAGAAGTAGCAGTTGTGGTGTTGTTGTTGTTGTCCTTCTTGTAGTTTTTGTTGTTGTTTAATCCAGATTTATTGGTAACCGGCTCTAACGACGATGAATTCGGTAAAGATGAATGGTTTACTGGTTGTGTATTATCGACATAAATATCCCGGATATTAGGTGCGGTTTGGATAACATTCGCAGTTCGTTTATCAATGTTTGATTCATTAGTTTCGGTATTCTTGTGGGGACAATTCATATTATGCAGGGGCTCCACTTGATTCGGCGTTAATGGTCGATGATATGGTGTCAATGGTGAAGTATTTACGCCAGCATTATGAGGCGGTGAGTGGTGATTGGGTTGATAGGGTGGATGATTATGAGTTGCGGTACGTTGATGGTGAAGCTGCGGCGGGTTACGTTGGTCATGAATATTATGCTGATTATGAAGGTTATGCTGATTATGAAGATTATGCTGATTATGAAGGTTATGCTGACTATGAATATTATTACTGAAATTATTTCGATCGTCCATAGATGCGGGGCTCCATGAAGAAATCGGAGGTAATGAACCAAATCCCTGGGCAGATGATGGTAAAGATTGAGTGGAAGGCGTATAATAGGTGGAAGGTATATTAAACTGAGGGTTAGTATTAGAAACTATCGTAGAGGGATCTCTTCCATGATTAAAGTGTTCACTGTCAATCAATAATGGTGGGACAAACGTTTTAGGCAGGTGGCTATGGTGGCTTGGGGTCGGGTACGGAGATGGGGAAGCCGTTGATGGGTGGGGTGGTGGTGCAGTTGAAGGGGGAGAAACGCGAAATCGATTTAACATGTTGATGTTTTGTCTTTAAAATACTATGTATACCTCACTTGGTAATATTTTCAATAAAAGATGTTTTACTCTGAAAAACCGAAAATGTTTTAAAAACAGGTCGGAATAGATAGCAAACAAAGAAACAGTAATAAATAGAATCTGGCAATTAAAAGACACCGACTTAAACGAAGAGGCTGAATCCAATATTGTATAATATATTCATATATTGCGATCCCACGATGATTGGTGGAAGCGGGTGGTGTGCAGCGAAAAAAAGAGTTGAATAGAGGAACTGAATATAGAAACTGGTGATGCGGATGCTAAAAAAGAACACCACTAAACAGAAAAGAGAATATTGTTTGATTAAGCAATGGAACAAAGAGGAAGGGGGATAGAAACCACAAAAAAAAGGATTTAGTAGTGGGTGAATATCGGCTATGTTGCTGAATAATGATAAAACGGAAATTCTGGATCAAAAACGTGCGAGCTAAACGAGGCCGGATCGGCTTGCCGTGGGCGTTGACGGGGAGGCGAAATGGTGAGACGAAACGTCGTGAGCGGAACGTAAAAATAAGAGCCGGGCGCTAACAATGAATCAATGACGACAAGTTCTGATAAACTGAGAATCTGACGGGAAGGAGAGGAGTGCGGATGATGGAACAAATCGGCTGAGCCCTGAGGTTCACTCAGCGGCCATGGGAACAGGGCTGATTGATAATACTCCGCAGCGCTGCGGAGTATTATTAATGCGCCATGGACTCAATGCATAACTCCGATGTCTCACGCTGTTCATCGTTCACATTGCTTTTTATGGTTTTGCGACTCGTGGTTTTAAGGCCCGCGGCTCAGGGCGCCGTCGGTCTCTGCCAAGTGGCGGAAGGGGCGTCACTGATGTGATAGATAAATGACGGCTCATAGGGTCTCGCTGCGTTCTGTTGGCGTTTCGGTAGGCAGTTCCCGAGGCAAGACTGCCTCCCTTTGGGTAGCCAAGCCATCCCACTGGGTGCTAATAACAGACTAATACACAATAATCAATCTCAAATTAATTATTTGCACACCACATTTCTCCAGGATGCGGGTGGGGGTTGGCGCTCCATTACTACCACCACGGGTCACCGATGGGCCCCTCATTCTCGGAGTTAATGGGCTCATCGGATTTAACGTGGCGGGCTTTCTGCTGGTGTGTTGATCTGATCTCCTGCTCGTGAGGGAGACCACCTTGGCGACTTCGGCAAACTTATTCCTTGGCATAGAACAGTCAATAAGCAAGTCACCATTGGTCATTGCGCAACTAAACAGGGGTTACCTCGTTCTGATTTAATGTCTAACTGCTAGATAAGAACCGATTTATTGCATCTTATCTGATTTAATTACGTTTTTTTTTATCTCGGCCTATTTTTGGAGTTTTGTCCATTAGTTTACATTACTCTAATGGTTTCCTATCCTCGCTCGGCTTCTTCCCACGCATTGGCTCAGCTTCTTCCAAACCTTTGGCTTCCACCTTTTACCGCCATCCCTGGTCACTCTGCTGTTCGAATCTCCACCCTTATGTGTAGATATTGTCTAATGATTATGTAATAAACCCCACTCGCGTCTTGGTATCACTTGTCACCCTCTGAGGCTTCCCGCTGCGTAATGCCCTTTCCAACCTTGCTTATTGGCCCATTTATGCAGAATTGTTTCAGGAGCCGCCATTCCCTTGGTTCGGTAAGAAAAATTTGCCCAACGCTTATTGGTGGGATTTTCAGGAACCGATGAGATTTGAGTTGAGATAAGAGGGTTAGGGCCATATGCCAGATCATATCCTAATTTGGCTTACTGCCGCACTGTGCCGCTTCTTGTACCGCCTCAGCCAATCAAAGATAGGCCCAATAATTATATTTTCTCGTCTTCCGATTGGCTACTCACTAGCTAAGCTTTTTCTCTAGTTTGGCAACCGCCTATCATTTAACTTCGTGCTTCCCTTGGGAAAAAAAATATCGAAATTTAGATCATGTGACTATGTAAGATCATGTGACTATGGGCCTGAAATTAAATCGCAATTTGTCGTAGCTTTACTAATGGGTTTCTTGAAACACTTTTTTTTTTGGGAATGGTTAGAGCTTACGGAGAATTGGCCTGTAGTCATGTCTATTTTCATTTATCCTTTAATAACGAACTATTGTCATATCCATTTGCGCCAGCGGGAAAGTCGGAGATTACGGAGATAAAAAGAAATATTTATATTAATCTCCCCCAATATTTACCGTATTACTTAATTCTTACGTAAATCATACGCCATTGTACATTTGAACCTCTTCTATGTAACTGGCTTGATTATTTTTTAACAAATACCGCAGGTTTCTAGTACGAGCCGATGCCTTCAGCGTTTGTCATGTATTTGCTCATCTCTTGGCAGGCTCTGGCCAATAATTTGTAAATATGGTGTAATCAATTTAATCAATATATTAAGCTGTTCATTATAAATATAAAAATGACAGGGGGGTTTGTTATCAAATAAAAAAAGAAAGAAGAAAAAATAAATAAATCCTAGTTATGTGTTTCGCCTATTACCATCTCACATCCAGGTGAGCTTACCCTCACCTACCCACTTTATAGATTCATAAATAGATCGATAATTTGGTAAAGAAGCGTCTCTAACTTGACCCTTGACATCGTAACTACTTTTAACCATCTTTTCAATTACCTCTTGCTTAAATTGAGCGTCTTCAAAGGGGAACAGGTCTTGCTTCCAAACGGTAATCTTAGTTAGCCTGTACTCGCAGGCTACTGAATTAACGGCATCGATACACTTGATAAATGAGTTCTGATTCGATTCGTTTTCTCGCTCCTTGTTTTCATCCACAATAATTCGAAGAATGTAGATTTTCTTATCGGCATAATGTAATGTCCAAACCACGGTAACATTATCGTGCTTGGCACCGAAAAATCCTGGTCTTTTAACGCCGAAATGAGCGGCTAAAAATTCCGCTCTAGCGTGTGCCCATTGATAAACATCAAATGACGGGATGACAGCAACTCGAGTTTGGCCATCGGCTTCAGTGTCTTGATCCATTTTCTTCAACCATTGCTTGACGTTCATATCGACAATAGGACGAAGTTCCTGTGATCCAATTATTTGCACATGACTTGGCCAGATGGCGTTGTGAGTATCATCTTGCTTGACCGTGATATCGTATTCATAGGCTTCGGTAAGTATATAGTCCCATTTGTTATAATAAGTACCAATATCGGACCATAAGAATGAAAACACTCTACCGCCATTTTGCTTTTCACAGGGCCAATTATCCATAGTTGAAGTCAACAAATCAAATAATCGATGTGCATAGCCTCTACCACGATATTCTTTAGGAGTGAACACGGATCCGATCGAAAAGGTAACAATATTCTGATCATTGACAGGTTGACCCTTGACTTTATAGGCACCAGGTCTTTGTATAGTTTCAAGTGCTGCACGTCTAACCCATTCACCACCTTCACTTCCCTGTTCGTAAAGGCCCCATGTTTTATGCTTGGTGCCAGAGTTCATGTCTTGATTATGTAAATAGTCTTCTCTCTTCAAGTAATCATCGATGGAAAGTCCACCGCCCCATTCGACGTAGTTTACGCGGCGGACATCGTTGATTTCCTCAGAGTCGGTGATTTCTCGTAGTTGGAATTTGGAGTTGGTCATTCTATATTAATATGCTGGCAAGAAAAATTATTGTTGATAAACAAAAAAATCTATTTTCTAATTATTGAACAAGAGAAAAAGACAGCGATAAATATGTGATGTAAACAATGTGATGTAAACAATGTGGCTTTTCCGGGAATGGGCCTGCAATTTATAGTATAGCAGCAGTTGCTTTGCTGTTTTTCGTCTCGCCTTTCCACTGGCTTTTTTTTCTCGTCAAGAGTTCAATCACCGCTATCAGCTAACGTTAGAGGACATGTTGATGAGGTTGAGGCATGGACCTGCAAGATCGGTGGCGTCTCTACGGCAACGGTCACGGGCCATGGCCGCTAACGTTGAGAGCAAGCGAGCAGCCGTACTTCATTAAGCATCAAAGTCTATTTAGCCGCCCAGTATAGGCTCTGATATTTTTAGTATTAGTATTATCGTGCAGGTCATTGTGCAGTTACATTGTGGCCGTGGGCCACATTTATTGGATCTCTAAACTCTAAAACTTTTCTTAATTCATTTATTTTAATAAGCGATGCAAGCATGATGACGATGTTTGGAACCCCGGATTCCTGTGTCACTCTGAACCCTGAACCCTGAACTCTGAAAACTGAACTCTGAACCCATTCGCTTCATTCATTTACTGGCGATCAGATGGATGTCTCTAACTGGTTAATCTTCAGTTTGTTTAAATGTTTTCTTTTACTGTTGTTCTAGATATGTAAATTTTTGAGAAAATCTTAAAATTTTTGATTATCAATTGAGGCTAGATTTATAAACTAGGCGGTTCAAAATAAAAGGAAATTAAACAAAAAATAAAATGAACTATTAAAAAAAAAATCTAATAAAGAAAAAAAACATAATACTAACGCGTGATATGAAATTAAGTACAGTTAAAGGAATACTACTTTTATCCTAAAACGAATTTAATTTAAGCTTAATTTTATGCGGCTTGAAAAGATTTTTATTTCGTATCGATGAGCGGGTTATGGTAACTAAGGAGATTCACTTTAAATCAACCAGCGCAATGGGAAATAAGATTGACTTATTGTATTTCCTGATTTTGGAACGATCTTTATTCCTTTTAACATGAATAATACTGGATGTAGATAGATACATTCACAAACCTAAACTTGACTCTATATTCGGGATGGAAATACTGAAACTCACGGCATCGACTTAAGGTAGTAGAACCACAGCAAAATAGATCTTTCAAGTACATCATTCTAAACAACAAAATAGCTTTAAAATACAACTCCGTCCGAATATAGAAGTCTCTACATAAAGGATTTCTTGAAAAATATAAAACAAAATTCAAAAATCAGGCCTCGGATAGAGAAGCACAGAAATTAATACTCGCATCTAAAGCCCGATTTCCATGAAACATGTGTTTGCAAAGGAATATAGTTTTACATATCCAAAATCAGGAAGAGGAAGCTGGACATATGGTCCGCGTACGTCATCATCGATCTCCCAAAAATCACACGCAGAGTACGTTGATGCGGCGCAGAAAGATCCGGCGAGGCAAACTACGTTTCTTTTTAACCCTATCGAAAATCTGTAGACATACGGAGGATTCAAAGCATATATATTCAAGTCATGTCAGGAGATTATTCATCCACAACTTCCGCGCAATCGCTCAAGCATCTGAAGGAGCAATTCGTTTCAGGGCTTTCTGGTGGGGCGGTTAGCGAAGTTTATATTGTTACATTTGCTGCTATTTCAACTTACGCAACGTGGTGTGCCCTTCAATCACGATTCAGATTTTTCTCGGATAAATCGTCCATACCAGTTGTATTAACAGATCTGTTACTTAACTGGTTAGGGCTTTTGTTTTCAATTACAGTTTATTCCTCCGATCCCAGTCGGTTGAACAGTTTACTCCTTTGTCCAGCCCTGATCCTCTTGATGTTTTTCCCGCGTGCCACGAGTGAACTCACATCAACTTCAAAGCCGGAAAGGCTAAATGAAAAAAAAGTTTTGATATCATCCAAGATTGATATCAAGTCCAATTCTGAATGGATGAAGGATAATATTGACTCTTATTTGCCTAAAAAGTCATACTTAACGCCTTATCGTTCTAGTATGATGGTTCTCACTTGCATAGCTATCTTGGCTGTGGACTTTAGAGTATTTCCTAGACGATTTGCCAAAGTTGAGACATGGGGTACATCGTTAATGGATCTTGGTGTTGGTTCATTTGTCTTTTCTATGGGATTGGTATCAGCTAGAGGAGTCTTGATTGATGCGTTCAAGGGAACAAGACGTCCCTTGATATCCACTTTAGCTACATCATTCAAAAGTGCCTTTTCTGTATTGGCCCTTGGTATGATTCGATTAACACTTGTTAAGTTCTTTGATTATCAAGAACATGTTTCAGAATACGGAGTTCATTGGAATTTTTTTATGACATTAGGATTTTTACCACCATTCGTTTCAATTTTCAATCACTTGTCAAGACGTGTACCTACATTCATTCTCTTTTTGCTAGTGGGTATTACTTATGAATTTTTACTGAATCTTACCTCTCTTGGTGCGTTTGTTCTTATCGCTGAAAGAACTGATTTAATTTCCCAAAATAAAGAGGGTCTTTGTTCATTCATCGGCTACTTTGCCATCTTTTTAGCTGGTCAAGCTACTGGTTATTTTGTGTTACCATCCACTTTAAATTCATTCAAGGCGGCATTCATTCCACAAGGTGGAAAAGATATCGTATTATCTGATGACGAGAGAAAGAATGGAAGAATTCAAACTATGAAAATATTATTGATTGCCAGTTCCTTATGTCATGCTTTTTATTATTATTTGGATAATTTCCTTTACTTGACACCAAGTCGAAAACTCGCTAATTTATCTTATATTATCTGGGTTGTATCTTATAATACCTTCTTTTTAAGTTTATATGTACTTGTGGAGTCATTGTTCTTCTCAAATACTCTCGAATCTACATACGAAGAAAGAGTCCCATATTCTCTTGAAGCAGTTAACTCCAATGGTTTATTTATATTTCTATTAGCCAATATATCCACGGGGTTGGTAAATATGACAATTAACACTATTGCGCTCTCAGTTCCCAGAACTATGTTAGTATTGTCATTATATACTAGCATATTATATGCGGTATCAATATGGTTAAAGAGGAATGGAATTCAAATTAAAATTTGATTCTTATTGTAATTATCTATCTTTCCTAGAATAAGGCGCATTATGTTATATTGCTTGCACTTCATGTCGAAATAGAACATGAAGAAAACTTGTTTAGGAATTTTTAGGTAATGATATCTTTAAATTCTCTAAATTATGTTTTTTTGTTTGTTTTTTTGTTTTGAGTTTTACGTTTATTATCGATTAACTGTATCTTTTGATATATATAAATATATGTATATGGTACTTTTATGCGCATGAAAAGATCTCTAGATTTAACCGAGCAAATGAAAAAACGAAAGTTCTAAAATACAAAGACTTGGTCTTGGAGTTGAGAAACGGGTCTAGCCTTTTCGAAACCAAGAGCAAGAGTAGCCTTCTTCATAGCGGAAACCATGGGAGGGGGACCACAGATAAAGATACGAGTATCATTAGAGGGTGCAGGAAGGTGCTCCTTGATTAATTCTTCAGTGATATAACCCCGACTACCTTCCCAAGATTCAGTAGGATTGCTTACAACGTAATGAACCTTAAAGTTGGGGTATTTAGCGGCAAGTTCATCAATGTCTTCTTTCAAAAGAACATCTTCTTCAGTAGAGTTGGCAAAAAGAAGGCTGACTTCAGTAAAATCCTTGGGGTCTCTAACAATAGCACCAAGAACTTGTAACATGGGGGCAATACCAGTACCACCAGCAATCATACCAATTTTCTTAGTCATGTTGGGGGTGTAAACCATCTTACCTTTAGGACCCATTACTTTAATAGTCTGGTGAAGACGAAGATCGTTCATGTGTTTGGAAATGTTACCACCGGGGTAGTGCTTAACGAGAAGTTCAAAGTAACCCTTATCTTCATCAGAGGAGATAGGAGTGTAGGAACGGGAAATTTCCTTGTCATTAATGGTAGCGGTAATAGTAATATGTTGACCAGTGGGGAGACCAAGGACATCGTTTTTCTTGGGAAGAGCAAAACGGTAACTATGAAAACAAGAGTTAGCAACGAGATACAGATATGAAGGAAAATTAAAAATAAGTCAGACATACATATGGGTGTTTGATGTGAGGGGAGTCTTATCAATAAGTTCAAAGGATTGTAATTTCTTGGGATTAAGAATAATAGCAGGTTCTGTGATTACAAATTGCAAAAAAAAAGGGGAAAAACGGAGAAGCGAAAAAAGTTAGATGTTGTGCAATGGAAAATATCAAAATTGAATTACAATGAAGAGAAATATTGATTCAAAACTTGTATATATCATGAATAAACTTACGACCACGCCAAAGCTTAGAGGCAGCTAACACAATCGTGAGGATTAAACCGTACAAAGTCCAGGAGTAATCATTAGCTTGGAAACCAACAATGATGGATCCTACAACGAGAAGACCCGAGGGGATGTAAAGGCCATGCAAAGGGGTGGAAAGGATATCTTCGTCAACAACTTGCATTCTGTATCAAGTTATTTAATCTTAACGATCTTAAGAAGCCGAGAGAAGAAGGAAATGAATTCGGGACGTGGAGATTGATCTGGGCCGCCCAATAGCCTTTCAAACGGTTTGATCGGCCGGGTAAGTTTTTCATTATCGCGTTTAATTAATACCAGAAGAAAGATAAAGCAACTCAGAGAAGAAAATCTAAAATTTAAAATCTATATTTTATTTTGTATTATGTACAGCAAATAGCAGTAGGGGTACTTATAAATAACACATATGATAAAAAATTGGGAAAACAATGAAACTTAAAACTGAGTAACTTAAAAAAGGACTTAAAAATGCAATTACTACGAGATAATACACTCTATAGCGAGAAAGGTAAAAAAACATGATAAGACAAGTATGCCTAGTTCCACCATCACTCTCATAATTCCTCGCCCAGTTTATTAATATCTTTTGAAATTGGGAAACGGTTATTCATTTTCATCAACTAAACCATTTCTAATGGCCCAATCCTTACCACTCAAGAAAATACCATTAGGATCATACTTCCGCCTCAAACTCTTCCAAGCTTGAAGATCGTCACCGAACCATTCATCCATAGTAGGTTTAAGACCTTGCATTTCACCATCGTAAGTGGGTTCCACGTCTAATGTACCGATAAAATTCTTGGCCCAATGAGGTTTACCACCGACGGCAGAGACAATATCTTCAAAGATCCTATACCATTTACCGACAGGGGAGTTGAAACCGAACGGCCTGTACATGGTAGCGTTAAGGTAAAGAGTCAAATTCTCATTTGAGATTTCATCTTTATTGGGAGTATATGGTAATTTAGGTGAACAGTCAAGTAAAGGTCTGAGATTGTTACCGGGAATAGCACCTTTTTGAGAAACATCAGAGCTGTGTTCAAGAATATCTTCAACGTCATCTTCGATAATTCCCGACGATGTAGTATTAGCGCATCTTACTTCAATTGGAGCATGGACGTAGAATTCATCATTCAAGGCCGCATTATTAATAACGGCTTCTAATTCACGTAAGACTTGAGGGCCAGCAGTGAGAGGCATTCCCCATTCATTAACGAATTGAGAGAAGAGACAATCCATGTTCAAGCCATCGACTGAACCCTGAACGGCCTCAGAGCCACCATTTTGATAATTAATTGTATTACCGTATTGGCGACCAAAGATCCATTTTTCAATTGCAGGGGTGGCAGCTGGGTATAAGTTAACGGCAACCCAAAGGAGTGATTCATAGAATTTACGGCCTAACCAAGTACCGTACCAACTGAGTCTGGGTGCTGAAAGTGGTTTATGCGATTTATTTGCCCGCCAAAGAATACATTTACGGGTATAGGGGAACCACCATACACGAACGAATTCAGATGAAGTCCAAACGGTAGGCCAGAGGTTGAATAATTGATCAAAGCTAATGACCTCTTGACAGGAATGAATGGTGTAAGAGGGTACGGTTCTCAAGGTAGCATAGACGATAATACCTAATTTACCGAGAGATAACATAGCGGCTCTAAACAAGGTGGGATTCTCAGTCGGGGAACAAGTGAGCAGTTCACCGGATGCAATCATAATAGTGAGATTAACGATTTGTTGCGAAACGAGACCATGGAAAGCAGATGCACCATGTGTACCAGTAGAGATGATACCAGCGATAGATTGATCTGAGATGGAACCTAAATTCTGCATGGCTAAACCCTTCTTTTTTAAGATTTCATTCAATTGGAAAATACGAATCCCGGCCTCCACGGTGACATCGGCGAATTTACCAGACTTGTGAGTCTTAAAGGAGACGGCGGCGTTAAAACGATCCAAGTTCATAACCCAGTCCTTGGTCATAGTCATATCGGAGGGCGAGTGACCTGAACCGGTAAGCATGATTGTCCGCTTTTGTTTATGAGCTTCGCGGACAATAGCCTGAATTTCATCGATATTAGATGGTTGCACATACCTGTCAGGTCTACAACGGAAGGTATTTGCCCACGTGCGATGGTTCTTAGAGATCGATGACGACCTGAGTTGATCAAAATCCGAGATCATCTGCTTGAAAAAAGAGCTAAATGCTTGCTTGTAGGCAGTGTATGGGATGTGTGGTATTAAGCACGATTATAAATTCCGGTCAAACCTTAGTGTCTTACGGGTCTGGGATTCTTCAACGGTCCGATGATGTAGTTCCCATGAGCCGCGCGCGTTGGAGATCTGAGGATCTGCAGAATGTATGTAAATAGCAACATTTATTAGTGATTTGGTTGTTTTGGTTGTTTCGTTTGAGAAATGAATAGAAGACAGTCGTTTTCTGATATGGAGGCCAGGGCGTTGGTACGGCGAGGACTCGGTACGCCTCGTACTAGACCTAGGAATGGAATGAGTCGGGGTGGCGCCTGGGGTCGGAGTCGGGGTCGGGGCGGGGGCAGGGATATGAGTTATGGTCGTTCGCGTCCTAATACCGGTCGCGATACTTGGGCCGAAAAGATAAGAAGTAAGGAAGACAGGAACAAAGAAGCACCGAAGACTCAAGGCGTATGGGACAAGTACCAGACACAGGGTGGTGAAAATCGAATAGGTGGTGGGACTGGTGGTGATGTGGATACCTCGTATCGGCCAATAAGTGAATGGCGTGGAGATGAGAGTCCCTGTTTTGAGCACAATTATCGAGATTACCATTGGTATACGAATGAGATGCGAAACAAGTATGTTCGACCCCTTAGCCTGATTGCGGCCGAGGTTGTTGCTGATCATCATTTATCGTTGACGGAGGAAATATTAGCATCGACGCCTTGGTTGGGTGTGGGATCACGGATATGGGATTTCATTTTAAATCGAGGTCACGATTCGTTTAGAATGTTTGCTATGTTTAGTCAGAGATATTATCAAGAAGCTACGTTTCGAGCGCATCAAGTGTTTTACGCTAATAATGGTAACAATGGTGATAATCTTGTGCCTGAGGTTTATAATATGCGAAACAAGTATTTAGGTGATAATTTGATTGTGGGTAAAAAATCGCATCGAATCGAATATTTATCCTCACATACAAGGATTAATAATATCTGTCAGAGGATCATTATGCCCCTATCGACACGCATAAGAGTATTGACCATGTTAGATTTATCAAGTGTGGCATTAGAGCGGCAAGCGTTTTTAGATATATTATCGTTACCTCGATTAGTAGCCCTGGATGTTAGTTATACGGGCCCATATTTAGACGATAGTATTGTACATTTATGGTCGGTAGCGATTAAATCGGATAAATGGTCAAAATTACAGGTAGTAAGTTTTTCCGGCTGTCCCAATACCACGGCATCAGTTTACAATACATTATTTGATGCTAGACAAATGATTTACGTTGAGGGTCCACCGGCTATAGCCTTACCAACAACTTTTAATCCCCTATGGTCACCGGCGAACGCAGTACCAGAATCATTCACAACGATAGGTGGACCTAATCCTGTATTATTACCTAGATCATCATTATCGCGGAAATACGCATTAGCCAAACGGTTTGAACGTGACAATGGATGGTGTGAGACACCATTACTTAAACGTAGTATTAATTTAGATATAGTGATCGATGCCACCGCAGACGGTGATTCATTGAATTCCGTATCATGGTCAAATAAGAATAGACTATGTGGGGTTCGTGAGGGATGGATAAGAATTGGTCATGAACGGCCTCCATTACCTGGGTTGTCTGCGTTGCCGGGTGTCAGGGTGACCGTGAAGAAAGTGAATAATGGTATTCTTAAACGGAAACCAATGGTCGTTAGAAGAAATAGATTGAAGAAGTTAAGTATGGATTCGAAGGGTTCTTTTATGTTCTAAAAACAGCCACGAGCGAGCGAACCGAGTGAGTGAGGAGTAAACAGCGAATCAATGAGTAAATCCCAGAATTTTTCAATAGAGCCAACGATAAATAGTAATTTAAACTCAAATCCAACAAATTGTGAAAGTTTCATTCATAAAATAAGCCCGAAAATTCATTCATATTCAATTTGTGGAGGATCCTCCAACCGGCCACAAATCCAAGTTGTACCCATCGACTTACGTAATCATCCAAAAACCCATTCATCTCAAATTCCTCCTCTTAAAACGGTGACTCCGAAACCCCGATAATATTGCGAATAAAGAGTCATGTCACATCGATCGGGAGTTTAAGCCTAGGTAAACGGGAATGGAAAGGCATCACTGCAACGGCACAAAAAGGCGACAAAAATGAGCCGTAGGAGGGCATTGTGCCCAGATTCGCCAAGAAGATGTGTGAGGTGGGATGGTGGGTTTAGTCTTGGCAAGAATCAGAGAAGGGAGAGAAAATGCCAAAAAAAAGATTCGAATTGATTGAAATGATTAGATTTGATTTTTCGAATTGGGATGTATTAAACTCTATGAAAAAATAGGAGAAAATAAATAAATAAATATGTAAATAATAATGATTATATAAGGGTAAATAATATGAATGCGGCGCTGTAAGATAAAATGCCACCAGACATGTCTATAGACAAGGAAAAAATTTTAGTGGTCAACCAGTGAGCAATTAATAGTTTTTTTTCGAGTGATTCAAGGCTTTCTTTAAGCCATTTGTTCAATGCTCTTGTCATCAGATGAACTGTTCATGCCATTAGCACTAGTCTTTCTGACATTGTATTCACCGTGAACTTCTTCAGCAATATCTTCTAATGTTTTTCTCTTGGTTTCAGGAAGAAGAAGAGTGGTAAAGATACCTAAGAACATGAAAAGGGCAAAGATTTCCATAACATGATTTAACCAACAGTTGGGTTTATCAACGGCACAGCCATGAGAAATAAGGGGACCAATAACACATTGAGCGATAATGGCACCAACCTTACCAGAGGCAGCGGAGAGACCATGAGCAGTAGATCTGTAACGAGTTGGGAAAATTTCACCAGGGATAATGAAGGTAGTAGTATTAGGACCCCAATTTTGGAAAAGTTGAGCAAGAACGTAAAGGGCTAAGAGACCACCACCAGAAAGCTTGTGGTAGGCGAAACCAATAATACAGAAAATAATGGTAAGAATAATGAAACCAGCAAGTTGAAGAGTCTTACGACCAAGAGTATCAATAGTAGCAACGGCGAACCAGTAACCGGGGATAGCACCAGCACAAGTTAAGATAATGTTACCAACACAGGTATTGTAAAGCTTCCAGTAAATATTCTTTTGACCAGAATAACCAATAGTAGCAAGGATGACAGAGTTATTAAGGCCAAGACCGTAAAAGGCAACATCAAGTAAGAACCAAGAACCAGCGGTACCAATAATAATCTTCATGTGCTTCCATTGGTTGAAATGATGGCAGAAATCACGAATGGAGGCCTTAGGGGGGGCAGGAGCTAATTCCTTTTCAGTTTCTTCAATAGTCTTGGCAATACGAGATTCATCAATTTCCTTATTACCGGAGAGGACACCATTAGCTTCAAGGATATCAGCGGCGGCATTTTCAATAGTTTCTTCAACATTCATAGCGTAACGAGGTGTTTCTGGAATAGTAAGACGGTAGTAAAGAGCAATACAACCGGGAACAGCACCGAACCCGATAAGAATACGCCAGATCTTATCAATAGCGTTAATACATTCAGGACCACATTCAGCGACACTATCGGCCTTGATAAGGGTATCCTTGAAGCCAGCGACAGAGATAAGAGCAACGATAGCGCCTAATAATTGGCCCCAACCTTGATTAGCGAAAACAGCACCCATAGTAGCACCTCTCCACTTAGTGGTAGAGAATTCAGAGGTAATAATAGAAGAAAGAGGGTAATCACCACCGATACCAATACCTTGAATAATTCTCCAGAAAGTAAGGACAGCGACAAAGTTAATAGCGGAAGAATGACCAGTCATAGTTTGGATAATAGTAGCGAAAATAATAATGATAAGTTCGGAACCGTAAACCTTCTTACGGCCGATAGCATCAGCAAGAGCACCAAAACATAATTGACCGATAACGGTACCAACAGAAGTAGAGACCTTCAACAGGGTCTGAGTCGAAGTAGGAATAGTACCGTTACCACCAATGGAGGAACCCCAGTACACGTGACCAAGTAATGTAACACAAATATTCATGGCGAAGATATCGTAAGAATCTGTCATGAAACCGATACCACCGATAACGATAGCACGAACATGGTACCAAGAGAAACCAGCGTTATCTAAGGATTCAAGTGCCAAACGACGTCTCTCGTTAGGATCGTCAATGTGAGCGAACTCATTGTTGAAGTTACGGTAAGCCGAGTTACCACCAGCAGTAAGGTTATTGTTCTTGGGAGCAGCCATTGAAGATTAGAGCCAAGAGATGGTAGATGAGTTGGATGATGATGAGATAATAAAACCAGGCAGTAATTCAACTTTGCCCAGGCGAGCCAAGGTCTTATATACCGCCCAGCCCAGCAGCACCGTGCCCAAACTCGGCAAACGGAATCTTTTCAAAGTTCAGACCTGCCGAGCGAATCGTGCACCCACGTTGACGGCTGAGTTGGCGGCGTGTGCGGCGTGGGGTGGTAGAGTTTGCTGTGCCAGTGCTGGGACTATGCATGGGCCTTTTACAAACCATTCATGGCTCTGACCATTCACCGAGTGTTAAGGGCAACGTGTCCGACTGCGTGCGCCACGTGTGTGCGGCGTAACCAGGCGTGCGGCCTCTAGGGCCCTAGCCGTAGCCAACGTGTAACGCTGGGCGCCAGGAAGAAGAGCCCGTGGTCCGAAAAGGTCTTCTGGACGGTTGGCGTTATCCGATGAATGTCTTACCACCGGCCACTGGGAGCGCTCCATGGTGATGCTAAGCTTCGATGATCGGCCCGAACCGTAGAAACAAGCTTTTAACGGTTTGTAGATTAAGTGAAAAAGAAATATAGTGTATTGAAAAAGAAATATGTAGATTTACAGTAATTTCTCAGCGAATGGGCGGTCACGATGGACCCCAGCGAATAAGATCGGCCAAGCAGCGAACGATTTCACCAATGCAGCTAACGATTCAAGGTTATGGTCGCGTGTGATGAGTGGCTTCCCCTCGTAGCGAGGCTTGACCTCTTCACACACGTACACGGCTCAGCGATGCTCATTCGTTGGGGTAGGTAATCATCAGGCCAATATCTCCTAAATACCTCCAACTCACATTGTAATTGACTATTATGAATTAATAACTGCGTAACTTGACGTTCCAATGCCTCAATGCGATCATTCTTCTTTGCCCTTGATCTTCGCGCGGCTTCCGTATTACGGGCCCTTCGCACTGATAACGGGTCTTGAGGATTTTTAACCACAATAGGTCGAGACATTGAATGGCATACGAGTGCGGTTTCGTCCATAATGATGGAACTTCTCATTTCTCTAGTAAATGTAAATGGAATTTGAGGTACCACGGCTACCGAAGCCCGTAATGAGGGGTCGGCGTGACACGAATTTAATGACTGATGCTCCACTTCTTTATTATTAAGTGAGTTTAACAAGCATACCGCACTCTCGCTCGGAACAGAAAAGGCTTGAACCGCTCCTTCGTCATTCGGAACAGCTGATAAAGGTGAAACACTTATTGACTCCTCCAAACAAGGTTGAGGTCTAAGCGTATAATTAAGAATATCATCCAGACAAGCGTCAAGAGGTGAAGATGAAGATGAATAAGAATATGGACAAGATGAAGATGAAGAAGGTGGATTATTGATCGATGCTAACGGAGATTCAACTGATATGGATTGAGTGGTTGATGGAACCATAGACTGGGTCAATGATTCCATTAATAACTCAGACTCCATTGTCAACATTTCATACTCCACATCCCACTGCCCCACCTTGGGCAAAGGTTCGACCCTGGGCGCGGCAAGCCAAAGGGCCAAAGGATCCGGGGTAGAATCCGCGTTCTCTGTATAAGTTGATAGAATGCATTGTAATTCGGTTGATGTGTGGTCGCTTCTAATTATGCGGTTGGTTGAAACTTGGTGGTCTAAACTACTAACGGTTTGTAAGGGGCTGGCTGTGCGGTTTACAGGCAGCGAAACGTAAGGGTTAACTTCGGGTGGAGTTTCTGGCACTTGGTAAAGGTTAGTTTAACGAAGGGAGCGAGGTTGTACTTGTACTGGTAGTGGTACTTCCTCGAGCTTTAATAAAATATGAAGTAGCGAAAACAAGCTATCCACACAATCAAAGCAAATGCTTGGTGTTTTTTTGGTCCTTTTAACGGGGGGTTAAAAGATTTTTTCAGTATATGCACCGGTTCTGTCAGAAGGCTATTTCGATACGGTAGTCTCTTGTGTTCTCTTTGTGGTAAAACAAAATGAGAATATATGATTCTACGTCAGATCCTATTAGAGAGAGTGTGTGTGAAAAAGGACTGAAAATGTGAAAAAATTCGGGGTTGTTATGGTTTGAGCTATATTCGCGGGTTGTGGGCCAGTGCCTATATGTATAATTAGCCTCCGTCGGTCACCCCGCCCGTTCGACTGCTCTCGGGCCGTAACCGCCGCAAGGTCGAGTCAGCGTTGCGTCGGCCGGGTTAAACACAAACCAAAACCACGTTCGTAACCTCCAAAAAAAGATGCGGCGAAGGGCCTCGCGGCGCCATTTTTAAGGCTTTTTACCTAAATCTTTTCACTGGTTGGCGCTTGTCGCTTACCGCTTATCGCCGGGAGAGTAATATCCAGTTTGGTCGTGCGGCAGCGGTCGCGTGTATCAATATTCACACTCATGCGTAAATAACGAATTGGTAATAATGAAATTCCCGAAGGTAGGGCTGCTGGATAATATCATTCATGTGGTGATGTCTCTTGTATTGTTATTAGTTGGCTTAGCTTCTTTCTTTTTTTTTGTAATAAATTTTTATAGTTTAGTCTTTTTTGGGCTTTCTTTTTTATGTTTTTTAAAGATTCTAAATTAAGATTTTTGTAATTTTATTAAGTGATTGATGTGAAAATTATTCAATGAAGTCTATAAATAAATAAAATCAATTGATAACGAAATAAAATAAAAATCAAATTGATAAATAATAATAATACTGGTAGTGATAAGCAATTAAATATATAATCAACAGAACAAAAATTTAAAGGACTCCCTCAAAGATCAAAATAGCAATTACACAATAGCAACAAAGAATTTTCACACTATATATATCCCTTATCAGCTCATCTCCTCTCACAGCTTACATAACAACAGTATTACATAACCACGATCGATCTTTCCTCCCTACTTATATCACTGGGTTACATAATCATAAAAGACTGACATAATCACACACGTAAGCTGGACTCCGTTTACATAATCCTTCTTAAACTCCCAACTGATTAGATAATCGCCTTATTTTTTTTCTTTTTTCGTTTTTTCAATTTTTTTTTTCTTTCCCCAGGTGGTACTAAATCAAGACAACAGGCTTACTGAACACCTTGACCAATAATTGATTTGAAAAAACAAAAATGGGTGCTAACAGACCCAATAAAAAGAAGAGTAGAGCCAAACATTCTCAAAGAGCTCTAGATGCCTTTGAGATTGCTGAACGTGAAATTGCTCGTACTCAGGGTGTAAATTCCTCTGAAGAAGAATTTGAACACAATATCACTCCTCGTATCCCTCGTGCTGAAGGTGATTCCGATGATTCCGATGACTCTGATGCCTCAGTAGAAGATGAAGAATTACTCAGTGATGAAGCCTTTGGTCTTTCTGATGAAGAAGATGTATTGGAAAATAAGTTCAAGATCAAGGGTAAGAAGGTCGTACGCAGGAACGATGAAGAAGATGACGAGGATGAAGGTTACGAAAGTATCGATGAATCTAAATATCCTGTAATGCCATTATCGGCTGCTTGGGATTTAGATGAAAAGGATGCCGCTGAATTTAGTGGAAGTGAAGATAATGCCGACGTTAATGGTCCTACCATTCAAGTAAATGATGATATTGTTGATGACGATCAAAGCAGTAGTGGTGAAGATCAGACTGATGGTGAAAGTGAGGGTGAAGACGATTTAGATATCGATAATGAAGATTTCGGTTCTGACTCCAACTCAGGTGAAGAAGACTCGGATGGTGAATTATCCTTCTCTGATAGTGATATTGATGATGAGGACTTTGATGCCGAAAAGCTTTCAGCACTACGTAATTTGATTTCTGATATGAACAATACCGACGCTAATATCAAGCCTGTTAATGAAATCAAGAAGAAGAAACAAAGATTAGAGAATAATCATATCCCTGAGGGTGAATTCTCTGTTACTACATCCTCGCATAATAAGTTAACTCTTGATGATTTAACGGGATCAGTATCGGACCCCTCAGCGGCCAAATCACTTGGTTTACTTCAAAAGCGTGCCTCCAACAGTGCTAAGGGCAGTGAAAGTTTATCTACCAAGACATTATCAGTACCTCTCGCCAAGAGACTTCAAGATCGTTTAGATCGTACGGCGGCATTCGAAATTACCAAGGTTGAAGTCGATAAATGGTCTGATACCGTGAAGGCTAATCGTGAAGCTGATCATCTTGTTTTCCCCATGAATGCTCCCGAACCCGTCACTAAACCTTCATCATTCACTCCATTAGAAGCCTCCACTGAATTAGAATACAAGGTTCAAAGTATCCTTAAGGAATCATCACTTGCTGATGAAAAAACCCTTTCTACATTCGAGGAATTGGCCACTAATAAAATGTCAATGGCTGAAGTCAAGAAACGCCGTAATGAACTTCGTCTTATGCGTGAGCTTATGTTTAGAGAAGAATCAAAGGCTAAGCGTATTAAGAAAATTAAATCAAAATCTTACCGTAAGGTTCACAAGAAGGAACGTCTAAGACAAGAGGCCCTCATGGAGGACTCTGAATCTGACCCGGAAGAACATGATATCGCTCGTGCTAGAGAAAGAATGTCACTTAAACATAAGAATACCGGTAAATGGGCTAAGGAAATGGTCGATAGAGGTTTCACTAAGGATAAGGAGACAAGGTCAGAAATGGAAGAAATGCTTAGACGTGGTGAACATCTTCGTAAAAGGATTTTAGGTTCCGATGAAGAAGAAGATGAATACGGTAGTCAAAACCATGTTGATGATCGTACCTTTGTCGGCCATGACTCAGAATCAGAATCGGAAGAATCTAAGGATTCAATGTCAAAGATCGGTAAGGGCCTTTTGGGCATGAAGTTCATGCAAGATGCTGAAGATCGTACTAAGAAACAAAATAAATACGATCTTGAACAATTGCGTAATGCTGAAAAGGGTATTTTCGAAATTGAAGATGATGAAGATAAATTAGGTGCTAATCAAACCATTAACGCTGGTCGTAGAAAGTACCTCCCCGGTACCGCTGAGAGTAATGAAGCCCTTAATGATATTATTAACAAGGTTCGTGAAGAACACGAAATTGATGGTGAAAAATCATTAAGTAATCGCCTTTCATCTAAATTCAGCGTCAAGGAAACCCAACCGGAACCCCTTACTACTACTAATATTTCCAAGAAGAAGGGTGGCCTTAGTGGTACTAAGCCCTCCTCCTCCGGTGGTGCTGCTACCGGTGCCATTGCTGACTCGGATTCGGATGATGATGTTAACCCCTGGTTAGTCGAAGATGCTAATGCCAAGCATACTCAAAAGAGGACCACTATTCATAAAATCGATAAGGATAGTTCAACCACAGAGAAGCATTTGAATAAATTAAAGAAGAAGAATGCCGTTGAAGAAAAGGAAGTGACCATTGATATGAATGAAACTCTTGCTATTAATGATCGTTTCGGTTCTGATAATGAAGATAATGAAGCTGAAATGGATGGTGATGGTGCTACAATGACTTATGCTAAGGGCAAGGTTGCCTTCCAACAACGTGAATTAGTTAAGCGAGCATTCGCTGGTGATGATGTTGTAGCGGAATTCCGTGAAGAAAAGAAACAAAAGATTAAGGATGAAGGTGATAAAATTGTGGATGTTACTCTCCCTGGTTGGGGTTCTTGGGCTGGTGAAGGTGTTAAGCAAAAGAAAAAATTCACTAAGAAAATTGCTGGTATCAAGGCTGATAAGCGTAAGGATGCTAAATTAAAGAATGTTATCATTAATGAAAAGATTGATAAGAAGAACAACAAATTTAATGCTAGTGCCGTACCCTTCCCCTTCGAAAACCGTGAACAATATGAAAGATCACTTCGTATGCCTATTGGCCAAGAATGGGCTACTAGAGATACCCATCAAAAGCTTACCAAGCCTAGAGTTATCATTAAGCAAGGTGCTATCATTGATCCTCTTAAACGTCCCTTTTAGGTAAATAATGTATATATTTACCACTACCCCCTTCCCCCTTGTATTATAGATTTTATTATTATTATTATTCTTATTTTTTTCTCGTTATGGTTTTAGTAAAAAAAGACTTTATAAAAACTATAAATATTTATACTGATACAACAAAAAAGGTAGATAGATTTGAAACGAGGGAAAAACTCAACTATAAAGCATCAAGTCTATCTTCAATTTCTTGGGAACTTAATTTTCTAAATCTAGGACCCAGAGCGCCATCAACGCCTTCAAATCCAAGAAGATGATCTGAGGGTTCACCGACGATAGCAATCTCTACGGTATCACCATTCATTTCACCTTCAATCGTTTCCTTAAGAGTTAATAACGCAATATGAATAGCATCTTCTAATTCCAATTCACTATTCCATCTCTTTTCTAAAAAGGTCTTAGCGGAGGTACTACCCTTACCAATAGCGGTAGCCTTCCAGGGATAATAAGAACCTGAGGGATCAACTTGATAAAGACTGAAACCATTGTGTTCATCATGGCCAGCGACTAACAAACTGATACCATAGGGTCTAACACCACCTGATTGAGTAGCTTCTTGAACGGTTTCAGCAATTTCCTGTACCAACATTCTTGTGGGAGGGTATTCATTATAAATTCGCTTATAAGATGTATGGGACAATTTGCGAGTGTGATCAACTAAAACACGGAAATCAGGACCCATACCACTGTATACCATTCCGATGTCGGGAGTAATTAAGGCAATTTTGGATAAGGAATCTGAGTTGATTAAATGTGATGATGATTTCTTTTCAGTGGCAAGAACGATACCATTAGAGGCTGAAAGAAGGGAAAAAAACAAACTACCGTTAGTAATTCACACAATTAAAACCCAGCTACTCATTTGAAACACATACCTTTGATCCCGAGGGAAGTAACACCTTGATTCACGGCCTGTAAAGCGTATTCGATTTGACCAAGCTTGCCACTAAGTAATGGAGGTTAGTATATATGTATGAACCTAGATCGCACAGCCATGGGACACTCAAAACGAGTCAATGAAGGAAAATCATATAACCAGAGACCACTAGAAACTTACCTAGGGGAGAATGTCGTAAGGGAAAATGAGTATCTGTCAGCCATTGTTGTCGCGGATGTTGTTGGCAGTAGACGGATGTGAGTGCTGTCAAGGTTGATGTGCGTTCTTGGAGGAAAAGTGGGATAACTCCCAGCGGCAGATCATCATCAAAGGGGAATAAACGTAGTAAATATACAATAAAAATACAAATTTAATCAAAGTAAACACTTATATAGAGATATACACATTAAAAAAAGGGAGGGGTGTCTCACGAGTCATGCGTATCACGCCACGGCCACATATCATTATCTCCGTCTTCTAAAATCGGGGGATCGCGATCGGTCATCACCACCACTCTGGTACATATTTGTTGATTTCAAAAACTTCAGTTGAGATAATTCCAATTCCTTGAGCAGTTCACGCGAAGGTCTCTTGGCGTGAATAAAATTACATAGACCACCTCGACCACATTCACGAATGTCATGTTGACGACAACAGGCTTCACGAATTTCGGTTACAGGACTCAGTTCACAATATATGGGTCGACCATTATACCACCGTGTGTTAAAATCGTCACAGGCCTGTTGGGCGTTTTCTTCGAGTTTGAATCGAATGTAAACGTTACCGTTCAAATCTAAATGAGTTAGGGAATGGGCAACGCAGAGATGAAAAAAATAAAGCCATAGAAACAAACTTACGATCATTGGCGTTTTCGCATACCACCATTTCTTCTACTTCACCGAATTTAGCGGCTTCACAGTAAATATCTTCATAAAAGGCTTCAAAGTCTTTGTAAACCTGATCGAGGTCAACATCAGCGTTGCTTTCGTAGGTAATATTCTGGTTAAATCCACTACTTTTACTCAAAGCAGGATTCTGATACAAATTAGGGCACATGATAGTTTGCGAATAGTTAGGCTTAATATGTTTCCGCGAGCATTTTTCACCATGACGACAGGCGCCAATCTTGAAGTAGAATGAACTAATAATGAAATCGTTAGTTAATATATATTGCAACAAAGAGAAATCTAAGTTTCACCTATACTCACCAGTTAACCTTGTCCTGCTCGGTACCGTAGATAGATGCTAAATAATTCGCCATAATTGAAATAGATGTGATTTATTTATTTATCTCTGGTTTCTCAAGATAAAGCTTTGAAGTGAGGCAAATCCGCGTGGCGGCTGGATTTGGTCACCTGATCTGCCGGGTCAATATTGGATTTATCTTTGATTTAGTCCATTATTACAAGAACATATAACACACAACGACAAAATGGGTGTAAGTAGAAAGGAGAGATTGAATTCTTATTAACAATGAACCATACTAACTACAGGCTAGAACGACGGTGGCTCTATTCCTACTCGCCGCGAACTGGTCAAGGATTCCACGAAAGGACCCACGACATCGCAAGTATTCGAGAAAAACCAACTTAGTGCCGCATACTACTGGAAACATTGTTTACTGAGTAATAAACCACTTGAGGAACCCGTAGCGAGTGATTATAAGGGTAATATATATAATAAGACCGCTATTATCGAGTGGCTACTTGATCAAAAGTCCGGATCGTTAATGTCAACTAGTAAGTTTCCCAAGGGCGCACAGATTGTTAATCATATTACATCATTAAAGGATATCGTACGACTTCATTTCGCCACCGACAAGTCTGGCAAGTGGATTTGCCCGCTTTCGCGAAAGGTAGTTAATGATACCACGGGGGCTAGATTCATATATTTAGCTGAATGTGGCCATGCATTTTCTGAAAGTGCCATTCGAGAATTACGCGATGATCAGTGTCCTGAGGTAAGTTTTCAGTAATTCATTTTCTTTCTTTTCTTTCTTCTTACCCGTTTATTAACTAACGCATTTAGTGCTCTACATCATTTAATGAGGATAACTTTATCTTGCTTAACCCGCTTAAATCTGATGATATTGACCGATTACAAAATCGTATGGACTCGTTAGCTAAACGCGGATTAACTCATTCTCTTAAACCTATCAAAAAGACCAAGAAACGATCTCGAGACGACAAAATCGAACCCGAAAGAAAAAAAGCAGCGAAGGTGGATGTTGGAACAGTGGTAGATACCATCGTTCAACCCACACAAACTGTAGTATAATATGTATAATAATAATTAAAATATCTTTAAATGAATATCTTAAACAAATATAAGCCTATATACAGAACCAAAAAAAGAGAGACGGAAAACAGAATTTACATGAAAGAGGAAAATGAACGATTTATAAAATAACCGAATGCCAATGAGGGAAAAAATGATAAGGGATGGAAAATTATTTTTATGCTTAATTTAAATTTTTACCTGATGTTTTCTTTGAGCTACAGGCTATCACCCCCTGATTAAGTTTGAACGAATTTATTGGTTATTGGAACTAGTTCCTAAAACTTCCTATATTAATGTTAGTAAAAGATCCATCCTATTGATCGTCCTCTCTCAGACGCACGAGGGTTACTGTAGATACATACTTGAGCTTCCTGTAAGAGCTTAGTTTCTTCAATACGCTTAAGATCGCGGTTTTGCTTATTGACGTAAAGCATCCAAGTGATACCACCGGTCATATAAACTAGATAAAGATAATAAATATGTTAATTTTCGTTCCTGTACACAAAATCAAAAATTTTCTTCACCGGAAGTTTATCTTTCCCTCTCCCCGAGTTCATACTCACCAGTAGCACCGAATAAACCGAGTACCGTTAAACGATGAGCGACATCGGCGGCTTTAGAGATAGTATTAGCGAAATTAACCATGATGTACTATGTGGCTGCGGTATTGATTTTGTGACTGTGTGAAACCAAAACTCAAGATCAAGACGGCGTTTGCGTGGGCGCCAGCGCAAATTCATGATCGAGCAATAAACACACGTGACCTTTGGGAGAATTGAAATGAGCGAGTCCACATACAAAAATACAAACACAAACGAATCTTCTTTTTTTTAGAACAACATATTTTATAAAACTAGACAAAAATATATAAACATTCAAGTATATATACTATTAATAAGGAGGACCGCGATAAATGACTTCAAATAAGAGGAACTTAAAAGTCCATCTTCTTTTCAGTGCCATGGTCTGAATTGTCCGCAAACAAACTACTGTAAGTACTCTTAACATAAGCAATCAAACCATTCCAGAATCCTGGGTGTTCGGGTTCATTGATAGGAAAGATTTTAAACCCGTTGGAAAAGTAAACCTGATTCTTTTTAGCCGCGATTAATAGTTCATCGCGAGTCCACTTGGGGGTCATTTCTTCTGTTCCTGATGCAGGTACACTAACACCATAAGATTTCAAATAAGCCTCTAAATCCTTATCAGACCAATTATTGAAAAAATCTTGTCCACTCTGATAGAGGTCTGAGAAGAAATCAGTGACATAAGATGAGGCGTCAGTAAATTTGGATTGAGTCTTGTCTAAATGAGCCTGAGCCCTAGCAATGAGTTCCTGTCGATCATCGGAGAGTGCTTCTCCCTTTTCCTGAAGCCAATTTTTCAAATTATCAGTCGACCAATGTTGAAATGACCATGCCTTTTCTTGAATGACATCAACATTTTTCTCAGCAATCTTAAGTAGTTCTTCATGGTTGGTGGTTTCGGGGATCGCAAATCCACGAGAATCCAAGTAAGAACGGAGGCGTGATTCTGACCATAATTTAATGTTATCCAAGAAAGACTTGGTCGATTGTTTGGCCGATTGACTACCGGCGGTCACTTTATCAATAATCGGGGATGCCTTTTGCTTGTACCTTTCAATAAATTCACTAACGTCATCGGATAAATAATTCTTATGCTTTCTTACCGTTTCCAAAAGTTCTTCGCGGCTAGGTTTTGAGGGGAGAGAAATACCATGAGCGTCAATGAATGCCTTTAATTTATTATCTGACCATTTATCGAATGCTGTATCCTTGATGGAGCCGGTTTTATCAAACAAATCTTCACTATCTAATTGCAATGATTCAAATAATGAATTCTTGAAACTAGAAAGCTTATTAGCTAAACTATGTGAATTAGATCGAATGTGTCCAATTAATTCGTGTCGTTTACTACCCGTAGGCACGTGAACACCATGCTCTTCTAACCATTGACTGAGATCAGAGTCAGACCAGGTGTTATAAACCCAATCACTAATTGTATCTGATATAGCTTGATCATTGGGCGATAATTTAGCCTTGAGGGTATTATAGTTATCCTGAGCGATTTGACGTAAATTGGCTGTGTTGGATTCGGGTGTAGTGACAATACCATGTTCATCTAAGAATTTACGTAATTGGGAATCAGTCCAAGTAGAAAAGATCCAAGAAGAGATATCTTCAGTGGGTTTAACCGAGAATACTCTTTGAGCACCCGACTTGAATCGATTCCAAACATTAGGAGAATCCTCAACGGCACTTTCAGCGGCCCTTTGAGCATCTTGATAACCCTGAGCGGCTTGATCTTTGAGGGCTCGGTATCCCTTATTAGCCTTATGTTTGCCCTCAGCGGCGTAGGTAACAGCGGCATCATAACCCTGAGAGGCAGCGTCAGAAGCAGCGTCAGAAGCGGCATTATAACCTTGAGCTGCATACTCACCAGCCTTTTCCTTGGCGGTATCATAACCTTGAGCAGCGTACTCGGAAGCAGCATCATAACCTTCAGCGACCTTAACCTTAGCGGCATCATAACCCTGAGCGGCCTTTTCAGCAGCAATATCGTAACCCTGAGAAGCGTAATCGGAAGCAGCACCATAACCCTGAGAGGCATATTCAGCGGCCTTTTCCTTGGCAACATCGTAACCTTCAGCGGCCTTTTCCTTGGCTACATCAATTCCCTCAGCGGCCTTTTCCTTGGAAATTTCGTAACCCTGGGAAGCATAATCCGAAGCAACATCATAACCCTGGGAAGCATATTCAGCAGCCCTTTCTTTAGCTACATCATAACCTTTAGCGGCCTTTCCCTTGACAATACCAGCTCCCTCGGCGGCCTTTTCCTTGGCTACATCAATTCCCTCAGCGGCCTTTTCGGCGGCGATATCATAACCCTGAGAGGCGTAATCGGAGGCCACATCATAACCCTGAGAGACATATTCAGCGGCCTTTTCCTTGGCAACATCATAACCTTCAGCTAATTTATCAGCGGCCACATCATAACCCTCAGCAGCCTTTTCAGCGGCGGCGTCATAGGCGACGGTAGCATGATGATGAACTCGATCCTTAATCGCTTCAAATCCATCTTGAGCCTTATCCTGCACCTTGACCTTTAAATGATCTAATCCCTGCATTAACTGTTCAGCGGTTAATTGAGATTGTGCTAAGATAGCATCCCAATGAGAATGAGCAACGGCCAAGAGACCATGATGTGATCGATCCTCCGGAAGTGGAATATTGTAATCTTCGAGGACTTGACGTAAATCATTGACGGACCAATCTTCCAAAGGTTTAGAGTCGGACCATGATGCTTGGGCGCCGAGGCCAATTGAGCATAGGTATATTAATGTAGCGGCGTTGCGATAAACTTTCATTTTTTCACAGCCGTAATTGAGTAAGTCAAAATAAATAAAACAATTAAATGTATATATGAGGAGAAGATTAGAAAAGTTTAGGGGAAACAGATGTACATATATTTATATATGATATATACTGCCCTCACAGCAAGCATAAACTCAATTGTTAAAGTTGCTATTCGTGTCTGCGGACGCGCCGCGAATGATGCGGCGGGAGGTATGGCTTCATCATGAACGCCAACCAAAAAAATGCGGCTTACGTAATACCGCGGTGAATGGGGAGATCAACGTTAAGAAACGAGAGCAGGGGAGAGTTGAGACTTAATACTGTCATGATGTTTGAAGCTACCGGGATGAGCCATGACATGACAAGTTGAGAGATTAAATCGCCATGACTATGGAGATCAAAACAATCTCTCAGGGTACTATTCTGTATATACCATATCTTTTTTCGATTACCCATGATTTCATCCACCTGTCACAACGGAGATGTGATATTATCATTATGCACTATACAATCAATAACTGGAAGCAACCACAGAAACCAAGATACTGAAATTTCAGGTATCTCAACGCCATTCAAGAAAGAAAAACTGCACACTGTCATATATATCTATACACACACACGCGTATATATATTAATATTTGTGTTTCGTTGTTGGGCAGAACTCTGCTTCCACGTGACAATGGTTATCTTGGAGTAACTGTGAACATGTTGACCTCACTGGCTATTCTTTGTAGACTTATCAGCCCACTAAAAACGGCCATCCTGTTCGCCTCCGATTATAGTTAATCGCCATGGTATAAAATATCACAAAATACCACGAATTGAATGTCGTAAACGCAACCCATACACACCATTGGTTCATAACCTAACACAGATCGGACACCCGTTACCCGGTTTCCGGCCCCGCCAAATAATCGAAAATCGCATATTATCAAATCGCCGTTTGGGAGAATCGCTTTGAATGAAAAGTCTGATTCCGGTCCTGAGGTATCATCCAGAAACGTAGCTGAGCTTATTTTCTTCCGTCCCTGTATCGCCAACACCCCCCTCGTAAATGTCTGCTTTCGGTCCTAGTGGCCCCTTGGCTGGCGGTGCTGCGCGCCCCAACTCCTATTTCGATATGACTCCCGATCAACAGGCTCAAGCCGGTGCCGAGGCCATGATGATGATCATGGGTTCCTGCCCCGGTAAGGCCGCTATTGCTGGTGTTACCGGTTTCGGTCTTGGTGGTGTATTCGGTCTTTTCATGGCTTCTATGTCCTACGATGCCCCGATCGGTGGTGGTGTCACTCACTTGTCTGATCTCCCCTTCAAACAACAAATGAAGCTGCAATTCACTGATATGGGTAAGCGTGCCTGGTCAAGTGCTAAGAATTTCGGTTACATTGGTATGATCTTCTCCGGTACCGAATGTTCTATTGAAGCTCTGCGGGCTAAGAATGATATCTGGAATGGTGTCGCCGCTGGTTGTTTGACCGGTGGCGGTCTGGCCGTTAAGTCAGGTCCTACGGCCACAATAGCCGGTTGTGCTGCTTTCGCCGCTTTCTCTACTGCTAGTATGTTTTTATTTTCTTTTATTTTTTATTACCTCAATCTATTTCAGGGGGTTTCCCCCGAGATGCAAATTGATGACCTTGTGTCTGATTTTTAACTTTTTCATTCCCATTTACTAACACTCCTTCTTTAGTCGATTTATATATGCGTTCAGACAGTGATCCCCCCCCTACCAGTGATGAAGACATATAATCTCATCGTATATAACTTATTCGTGTACATAATCTAAAATGTTTATTTAATTTCTCTTAACCCATAATCTCTCAATCTAATACTAATATTAATCCTCCAGGCGTCAAGGTTACCCGGATGTCATCGCTTCACACCTCCACCACCGCTAATCATGACAATACCGAACCATATAAACGCAGGTCACCATAGTATATCAAAATGTCCCGCTCAGAATTCAATAGCGGTCGAGGTAAGTACATATATAATAAATGTATATCTATGGTATCTGCTGCTAATAAATTTTAGTCTTACGACATGCGCCTACTCCTCGAGTTATGTTCACACCTGAAGTTCATACACCTCGAACGCGTGCCGAACGCGAACGACTCGAACGTATGAATATGGCTATTAATGCCAATAATCCTTATTTATCACGATCTAATTCAGCTACACCATATAATGGTATACCCTTTGATAACTATGATCCCTCCCTAGCCTCATTGGCCTCAACTATTCCAATCCCGGTTTTAACCCCGGCTAATAACCCACAAGCGTTTCATAATAAACGATTAACTAAACCCTCAGCGAATGAAATGGGCGCAGGACAAAGTGGTGTTGATTATATGACTAGAATTACCATGTCATTACAGTCTAATTTACCGTCAGAGTTGGATTTCGCCCTAGGTGCTTTAGTTCAAGTTTCATTCGCGCAACCTGATCGGTTTAGACTTAAATTATACCCTGATATGACAAGGGCCCTCATTAATAAGATCAAACATTCATCTATCTTCAATAGTAATAATTTCGCTGATATGGTCTCGGACGATGCTCATGTAAAGGAGGCCCAAAAGGTATTAGAGGCCTTCTTAGTATTGAGAAATGCTTGCCTGGACCCCGATAACGCATTAATGCTAGTTCATAATCAGGATTTATTGAAAATTGTCTTGGGTGGCCTGCAATTACCCGATGCCATATTTGGATCTAACGTTGGTGAGTTTAAGACTTATTGTATTGAAATCGCTGAGTCGTTAAGTTTGTACATGAAATCCGTTGAAGTGGAAACCACTACCACCACCCCCAACGAGAACGGCAGCGAAAGTGAAACAACGACCGATGTGATTATGACTGATACTACCATTGATCTTGTGTCTATCAACGAGAGTCTTAGTTTTGATGTTGTCAATAATAATGACTTTGTCACTGCGTTTATTCAAACCGCTCTTACAGGTGATGATCGTGGCCATCTTATCTATTCTTTACAGGCATTAACTAGGTTTATGATCCGGGATCGTCGTACTAGTGCTACTACTATTAGTAGTCAATTTCCTACTGCGTTATTAGATCGTGTCTTAGCGCTTTTATTGATAGAAAATGATGATGCATTACTTTTACCAGTTTTAGACTTTATCTTACATTACACGAATTCACCAACCAACGTTGAACGATTAGCATTGAGAGCCTCATCGGCTAGTTTAATTTCAACTCATTTAGCTCGTTTACTTACGTCACATATTACTATCCCACCTCAGCCCCTTATTCGATTACCCCGACGAACTAAAAAGCCCGCACCGGCGTCTCACCCTCCTATCCCGGCGCATATGCTAGAAGAATTACTTCAATTAGAAGAACCTCACCGTGCGACCATGTGGATGAGGACCTCATATGAACGCGATGCTGATGGTGAAGTAACTCAAATCTCTTTGTGGAAGGCCTATGAATCCCAATTTGAGACCTATGCTCGTCAACACGGTAAACGATTACTACCAGCTGTTGACTTTATTAAGAATGTAACTTCAGCATTCAAGGATTCCGCGGCAATGGTTGTTAATTTCCCTGATGGTCAACGTAAATTTATTATTAAGGGGATTAGACCACGTGAATTCGCTGTTTCAATCGCTCAATTATCAATGAATAATAATAATCCTGCGGTATCCACAACAACTACTCCATCAACGGCCCCTATAACTACAACGGCGGATGGTCAACCATCACCTGTATGGTTTGCAGTTATTGGTGTACTACAAAATATTGCGAAATGTCAACCTGGTAAGAATTTGTTGGTACCTTTAACGGGGAAATTAATTAAAGCTGGTGAAGTTAATCCTATTATATTTTCGGGTGTTGTGTTGATTCTGGAAACATTGTCTCAGGAGGCATAAAGCAAACTTGAGCGTAGCGAGAGTGGGTTTCAATTTGTATCATACAATTTAATTAATCTTTTTTTCAGCACAACCACACCTTCTCATTTTACTAATACAATAAAACAGTGAAACATTTTTAAAAACCCAAAAATTCTAATTATTAAAAAACCCATTAAAATCTATAACCTAAAAAAATAAATAAAATAACAAAACTAAAACTTTTTAAACAAAATAGTAACATTAAAACTTTTCTTCCTTTCTTCTTCTCCTTCTCTTGTCATTAATTACTGCGAAATATACTTTCTGACAGTACCGATTCCGTATCACCAATATATGATTGAATAAATTTATCGACTTTACCAACCACGGCGGCGGGGTAAGATGATGCCCGCATTATATCTAAGATTTGCATTGCCAAAGATTTATGACCATGGAACAAGAATGCACGAACCGTTGCTTCATAAGTAGATGGCTCGGCAATACCGGCCTCATGAATTAATTCGAATAAAACTTGTGATTTAGCGACATTTACCCTGGCCCATCCTCTAATAAGGATATTGGCCATATAAGCATTAATATCAACATTATAACGTTCCATATCGGCTAAAATTCTACCGGTATCCCCAACGGCATCATTAACCACGTAAGACTCCAACATTGATTGGAAAATAATTTTATCAGGACGAATTGATTTACTTGAAATTAGACGTTGATAAAATTCTTGCGCTAATGGTAATTGACGTAATGTTACACCACGAGCCTGAATTAATGCCGCATAATGTGCTGTCGTTACTAAATTATTACCATCGGCCTTGATTGTCATAATTACTCTATCGGCCTGAGCGAGATCAACTGGTTCCAAAGTACCATAAAGATCAATCAATAACTTATAAGTATGGGCCGAAGGTAGGATACCCTGACTGATCATTCGTTGATAAACAGCTAACCCGGCATTACGATCCCTTTTAGTTTGAATGTAGTATTGTAATAACATATTATAAGGAGCGACCCTTGGTGTATAATTAGGCTCTGCTTCCATTTGATCAAATAAAGCTGAAGCCCTTTCACCATCACCAACGCGACAACAACAACTGATCATAGTGCCATAAGTGATTGAAGTTTTCTTGGTATTAGTAAGATCCATTTCATCGAAAATGGCTACAGCTTCACGGAACCGACGCGCCTTGGCTAATTTAGATAATAATACATTATAAAGAAATGTATTAGGTACCACACCACGCAATTTAGCTTCGTTGAATAATGCCCTAGCATCATTAGCGTCATCGTGTGATTCATCACGAGCAGCGACAGCAACATTGTCGACTTCATTGGTAGCGGTAAGATTGGCAATTAATTGCCCGTAACCGGTAGCATCCGGTGATGACCCCATTTGGTGTAAATTTTTATAAGCAAATTGAGCCAATGATTGATCTAATTCTGCACCATTAATAACGGCACAACGATGTAATGCATTCCACATATCGTAAGATTGGGCTGATACAGCCGGAGGGGGGATCATTTTCAATGCTTGATCATAACAATTAATTAGAATGGATTTATATTTCTTAGCACCCGAAATTTCCATAATTGCTAAAAATGCCTCAGGACCAACATTATCACCACGATTAATTGCATCTTGGAGAATCTTATTACCAGCGGTGATATTCCCATTATGTACCAAAGCGACAATTTCATTAGTTAATTGTGAATTCCATTCATAAGGACGAATGACTCGATTCATCGTTGGCGTGCTAGAACGAGACATAAACATATTCATTAATGCACTCTCGGGGGGGCTCACTGATGTCAAGGGATCCGGTTTAGGAGATGGCGTACGTTTAGTTTGTGATAAATAATAAGTATTAAACTTTTCGAAAATTGAATCATCCTCCAAATTCCTAATCGGGTCCTCGATTTCATCGGCTAATTTAGGACCAATACGGGTTTTGGTAGAAATTATATCGTCCAAGAGTAAAGTAAAATTGTGTCTTAATTCATTCAATAATGGGGTAGCAATAGCCAAACCACCGAGTGATGATGAACCCGAGGCAGAATTAATCCAAATCATATGTAATCGGAGGATATCCAATAATGCCAATTTATCCGAATTAATAAATTCAATGTATTCTGGCGATTGAATATGACGAGAGTGCCAAATGTATCTTAATACTTCCAACCCACCTAATTCAAAATCACCAAATACACGACCGTTGAAAACTGTTGAATTAGCGAGTCCCATAATTGACTTTAAATTAACACAACGATTAAGTTTAAGTGATTCAAATACCGATGCGAACAAAAATCCTGTAATATTATCCTGAACATCGGACTTGTAGATCGATGAAGATACTAAATTTTCACATTGACGTTGAAATACTGAGATAGCTAAACCGATTTCACCACGACTAAAAAAGTAATCACAGGTAACGAAAATTGTTGTTTCATCCCACATCGCACCATGTAAGAAACTTTCCTTGATAATCTTGTATAATTCATCAACGCGATTAGCGAGAATACAATGCGAGATATAATCACATCTTGCAATTGCGAATTCCTTACTATGAGCGATATCGGTACGAGATGCCGCATAATCGAATAAGCGGGTCGTATAAGAATTTTGATCGGCTTTATTAACGGCCTTTGTCAATAACGAACATACGACATCACATGAGGCAGGATCGACACTATGCGAATCACTTTCCATTCTTTGAATCCATTTCCAACCATTTTCAACATCACCAGATTCGGCAAATCCCTTGATTACAGCATTGAATACGATACCCATATTTGAAGCCTCGGGTGATTTACTCTTTTCATCCATGAGTTTGAGTAAGAATTTAAGACTACTAGCAGCATCGTTGGATCTCATGTAAGCTAATATTACCGCAGCGTAAATTTCAAATTCGTATGTATATGAGGGGCCATTGATTTCACCGACTTCGGTGCTGTTGGCCAAAAAGGATGATTGTTTGTAAAGATTGAACGTTTGAACGGCTAAATCACTACAACTCATAAACCCACAGGCCTGAATAAGGGTAAGGTACTGACGGGGTTCAAGGTCGTGAAATCTTGCAAGTTCAAGCTGACTAAATATGAATCCGATCTTATCATATAATTGATGCTGGTGACAAGCGTCTAATAATTGAATGTATAATGAGATATCGTAGGGCTGCGACGAGGTGAGATTACTAGTATTGAAAATCTCAATAGCTAATAATATGTAATTATTAGGCGCAATGACTTGTTCCAGACATATACGCGAGGCACTTAATAATTTACCGTTATGTCTTGTCAATGCACCAGTGAATGAAGGTGAAGCATCAATGAATGCCAAATTGTTCAATCCGCCCTTCAACAGAGACCCAATAATAATAGAATAAGTATTAACGTCAGCAACGATATTCTTTTCTAACATATCTGAATAAACCGTGAGTACATCGGCCAATACGGGTTCAATGTCCTGATTGGGTAGTCGACCTTGAATAATAGAATATAATATATCGTTGAAGGTACGCATGGGGGGCACTAATTGCTCGGATTTTAAGTGAGCATAGTATTTAATGGCGGAGACGAATTCACCCTTTGAAACACATTGTGCGATAGCATTAACGTGATCGTCTAAGATTTTTTGTTTCTGTGGTGAGAGCAGAACTGACGAAAAATGCAATGGCGGTAATTGTGTGGACTCAACTGAGGTGGGAGTCGCATCAACAGGGTCCGATTCCACATAAGACACTATAGGACTCTGTTTTATCGTTTGCGCCGTCGGCTCTAATTCAGAGGCAACTGTGATGCCATCCTTTTGAGTGAATGAAAAATCAGGGATATCAGAAAAATCGGAAATATCGATCTCAGAAGATAATGCAAGTGTATGAGCAGAGGTAAAATTACTAGTTTGACCAACTGCAAGGGTTTGCAAAACTTCATCTAATCCGAAAATGTTTAATTTAGCACGGACTTCTTCTGGCGTAGGATTGATAGGACCCAAAACAGGAGATGACGGAGGGGTGACCGGAGTATCCTTTTGATCCAGCTTAGACGAGTAATTGGACGTCGTTATCGTTTGAGTGGAGACCGCCAGGGGTTCTAATTCTTCTAATTCTTCTTTTAATTCAGACAGCGTGGATTCGTCTACCGCTTGTCTATTTGAATGAGCACTGGTAGTAACAGTACGTGTATGCAATTTACCAGTAAGCTTCAAGAGAGAACCCTGGTAATTATATATTCTGCGAGTAGTTTTGTCGGCGCCTAAACGACTTTTACCCAATTTCTTATTATTAAGTAAAACGACCCGCTTTGTGTCCTCATCAAAATCACTGGACGAGATTTGAGTAAAGCTAGTCACACTTGATGATGTGGTGGGACCAGAATAACCACCATGATTAGCCGTCTTATCAGAGAACCCAAAGGGCTGACTTGAACCATTACGTACGGCTAATTGACTGTTTTGACGGATTAGATTATTTGTAGAAGCGAAAAAGGTGGGCTGTTGAGTGCTAGCCGTCGTGGCAAATACCGACTTGGCTAGACCGGCTTGTCGAGTTATACTATTAAACGTTTTAAACACCATATTGAAAAAGTTTAAAAGATCTGTAATAATATAATAAAAAAAGTAATAAAATAAAATGGTTAGTAAAAAAATAAAAGGTGGTACGGTTACGGTTGTATTACATAACCCGAGGCCGTTGGCGTGGAATTTTCGAATGCCCGATCAAACCTTAAAATTGGGAATTTTCAAAACATACCGAGATGGGAGATTGAGAGACAAATCAGGATTGACAACGTCGTCGAAGACTAAAAAAATGTGATTTTGGGAAGATTAGGACGGGGTAGCAATATCATATACTAGTTGTAGGCATGCCAAGGGAACTAACTAGGCGAGAGTGTGTGAATGCTGCGCGGTGGTACCCCAGAGAAGTGACGGAGGAGCGCGGGAGGACCGAGTTGGAGTGGATCGGACCGAGATCGGAGAGGAGTGATAAAGAGTACAGTGGTGTAGAGTGTATACTAAGACCAGACAGACGTTTAGGAAGTAAAATGTGAAGCGTGCAAGATCAGAGCTTCTGGTGATGAAAGAAACGAGTGTTTAAAGGTAATATTGGAGAGAGTGTGTAAGGTAGAGCCGACTTGACCCGAAGTGTGAGTGATTATTCAACGAGCTTTAATTGACTAGCTTTTGCACGACCTGCGGCTGGGGAAATGCGGCGCCGGGTACTAAATAACCTCCGGCGATGCGTTTATTTGTTCATTTCATCATTTGTCCGCCTTGTTGCGGCTTCGAGCGCCGTTTTGCGCGCCAAATCCCTGTACCGCACGTGATGGGCCGACGTTAATGCACAGGTGGCGGTGGCAGCGCATTGGCTATGGTCATAATGAATGGGTCTATTGAGTGTGGCTTTGTGGCGGTACAACCGGCCGGGCGGATCTTACCCTGCGGCCGGCTTCGGCTCAGCATTGGGATTCCGTTCCAGCGCATTTCATTTCCGCGGCCCCTAATGAGCCGCGCAATCCAACTAAGTCTCGCAGGAAGATGAGTATTAAACGCCTTGGATTCGCCACCCCGATACTCGGCCTGGGGCAACTTGAAGCTGGGGGCTTGCAGCATGGAGTCAAGTGGCCAGGTAGCAAAGGGGCAAAGGGGCGAAGGGGCAAAGGGGTTATGAGGCAGCAGCAGCAACAACAACAGTAATGTGAAACGGTCTATTTTTATATTTTTACATTTTCATATGATGTAACATTAGCTAATATCACTCAAGACTGGCCGCTTCCGCTAACGAAAGTCTAATGGCAAATTCCAGGTCAGCGTCATATGTTGGCTCCTCAGTGGGTCTGGCGGGCGATGATGGCGTGGCATCGCTTACTACGCTATGCACGACACTCGATGAACTCTGCCCCCAATTACTGACTTCGTAAATGACATCGTCATCTTCTTCGTTTTCTTCGTTATAGTATTCCGATCCGTATTCACTGTAATCATTGTAGTCCATTTCGCTAACGTCAAAGTCTTCACCTCGAGACGCCGCCAGTGCTCGTTGTAATTCCTCGTCATCAACATGACCCTCATTGGACCCAACGGTGACGGCGACACTCTCACTCATTAATAATGCCATTTGCATCTGCTCTTCCTCATTCATACCATCACCGTTAAATTCCATTAACATATTATTTAAATCCTCTTCCTCCTTCTCCTCAAGTCTTAACCGTTCTAATTCAAACTCAATCCCCTTATGGATTTCGTGCTTGGACACCGCATCGGGATTTAACGATCCCGGTTTCACCATACGCCGTTTTCGTACACCCTTCTTCCTATTGCCATTACCATTGCCATTACTACCACTGTATGAGCCGAAATCAAAGTACTGAACGGCCGATCCTACGACAATAACCCCCTGAGGTTTGCACGGGTCCATATCCAACCCTAAGTAACTAACCGGAACTAAACCAAAATTTTGTATAGGGGCACCCGGCCCACCACCATTCTGCTGCTGTTGTTGTTGCTGTTGTTGTTCGGTATTCAAATCAAGCGCTCGTTTACTGAATCGTGACGAAATTACTCGAATTTGTTTACCAGTCAATACGTCGTAAGCGATCGTCATACCATTATAAGACCCTACCAACAAAACTATTGAATTAAGCGCAATACTGGTAATGGAAGGAACGGTAATATCCACGTAAAATGGTGAATTAATCACATGTAAGGGCATAATCTTGCCATCACGCGGTTTACTAGTAATATCCCATACGTATATATAACCCTCATTAGTGGCCGCGGCGGCAAATCGCCCATAATCACCGGGTACCCGCTCCTCACCACCCGATGAAGTAGTTTTATCAATGCTCAGTGCAATGATCGTATCATTTACGTCAAAGTCCTCCCCGTCCATAAGTGTACTCAATTTCACGCTTATTGAGTCTCCACCGTCATGATAATTCGGATCACCAAATTTACGACCACTTAATGAACTATTAGTGTTTGCATCATTGATATAAGGTAACGCGTATCGACCAATCTTGAACCCATCACTAGATAGCACAAATCCTGACGCAAAATCGACTTCAAAGTATGACTTGTTGAATGAAACTGCGGTCACATCGTAATCGCCTGTGACCCCAGTGGACATTGTAATATTCACAAAGTCATCTTGATCGCGCGCCTTGTAGAAGATCTGTCCAAAAAAATTCTTAACTAAAATAGTGTCCCTCGAGTCACTGACAATATGTGTGATTGCTACACCAGGACATACCTCGAAATGAATCTCAATCGTGGCCCGGTTAAGATTCCAACTGTACAAAGAGCCATTTTCGTCTCCACTAAGAGCATTATGTCGGATATTATTATTGTTATTATCACCATTACCATTGCCATTGGAACCGCCCTGCTTACTTGACTCGAATTGATTTATCCAAACCGCCGTAACTTCAGCATTATGATAATCCTTCATTAACACACGATCACGAACTCTAGTTTGTCTCGACAACAGCGTGACGCCAACACGACCACCCATTAACCCATAGATTAAACCAAATCGTGACCCAGAGGAAACCACAACTTCGTTTGTTGATCTAAGATTGGAATCAACATATATTTTCGAATTAGCCAATCGACCTTTACTTGGGTCGGCCACTACAGCTAAACCAGTGACGTCCGAGAAGGCAATAATTCGTTTCGCATCAAAATCGGGATAAACGTGTGATATAAGCGAAATTGTACAATTGAATGACATATTAAGAACATTTTTATGTCGCCATTTACGTAAGTACTGTTGCCGTTTAATTAACTCCGTACGCCATTTAAGACTGGATGAAACTCGATTGAAATGATTAATACCGAAATGATTATAAAATGATAATCGCCATGCGGTGTCATCATGTAGTACATGATGCCAATTATGACAAACTAATGAACACTGATCGAGTGACGTGGTGTCGAGGAAACTGAATATCTCAATCAAAACTTCGGTAGGTAAATGAACCACACGATTCTCTCCATTCTCATTATCATCTTCCTCTTCCTCTTCCGTTTCATTCAACTCAATTTCCTTGCTCTTTCCCTTATATTCATCATCAATCCCCTCGTATCGAGATGAGAAATCCACTGTGGCGTTCTTACGAGTAGATTTACGGTTCACATCCAACGCTACCACCGGTCTCGCAATCTCGGTAGAGTCAATAGCCATTATTAATATTTCGCTGATTCTATTAAGGTGGGTCGATAATGTACAGTTTATTCTTTGTTCAGTAAGCCCAAAATAAGGTTTAAACAACCACACTGGGGTAGATACCGTGATGATTGGTTATCGAAAACACCGTTGAGCCATGTGCATCATGCGCACCAAATTTGTCCCACGATGAGATCAGGTGGGATGTTCATTGGTACATCTTCAACTGCGGATCACTCACTGTGATAATTGTGATACGGAATATGTCTATGTAAGTATATTATAATGTATAAGTTGACATTTCGCGGAATTTATAATGATACTTTTTAGACGCTTTCAATCGTCGAGGTTCTTTTTTTCTTGCTATAACGAAACAGCGTGACCCCGAATGGTAGCTATTTTGGTTACAAATAAGAAAGTTTTTTGAAAATCTGTTATATCTCTATGGCGTCATAAGAGAACAATTCAAATCAAAGGATATGGTTTTTGCGGCCTTCGATATACTGGAAAGAGTAATTTAACTTAGAGTTCGTTTATCTTAATCAATTGAAGCTTGAGCCGACATATATGATCTAATTTACCCCATACAACCAATCGGGTTAGTTGAGGCAACAAATATACCGCAAAAAATCAATCCAATGTGGAAAATGTGAAACGGTGAGATAGTATTTAGAAAAATCTTACCTTCATCGACAAAATTTCCTAAATGGGCTTTGTATGACATTTATGCAAGGCACAGATCTTATCTAATACGGGAGTATTACGCACAAGTTAATTCAGAAATGAGGAACCTGATTAAGATTATTTATCAAATACACAATCTTCTGTACCCTCAAAGAGTGAATTGAGTATTAATTCTTCAAATCTAATCGAGAAACGGTGAAACATGTGTGCATTTACAATTAATTCAGACTATGGAATCAATATTCAATAACTAAAGTTGAGCATTCCTATAACTTTCACTCTAACTTCTCTTCCTTTATCGACTTCAACATAAAGTTAGTTCAACTTCAACATAAAATCAACTCAGCTTATTGCTACTTCCCTGATTATCTCAGCTTGCATTGCCAGTGCTGCTGTCATTCCGGTGTGGCTTCATCAACCGACGTTGTCTCTGAACCACTTTTCTAAAGTAGTCTCGATACCGGGAATTTATCAAGGAAATCATTATCTTTGATAACAGTGACTCCCCCTTTTCGGCCAATAGCAGTACTTACTTTGACGTCATTGTTCTCAATAGTATCGCTTTCGCTGAACTCAATGACTATGATTTGGGCAAGAGAGACGCCGAGGCTTGGAGGACTTCGACTCCGAGAAGAGCTGACGTTCTCTACGGAAAGTAAGCAAACCAAATATTCAATACTCTTCTTTTCCTTGGTCGCCTTGCATGACTTGAATGGTTTACGTGATTGGGGTTTGAAGTTTTTCAAAAAAATCTCTGGCTTTCTTATATTATTTATAAATTTATTGATTCAGTAGCGTTATAATTTCTTAAAAATAATAAATCTGTCTTTAATGTGTTTTTTTAACAGCACGCTCACAGAAAATACTAGAAACCGAATTGTGTCTCGATGCGTAACAAAATCTATGATTCCCCAAACATATCAGTGTACCAACTAGCGAGATATTTCTGCACCCGCTGAAGATTGTTAAAAATAGGCCCATAATTACCTATTTAAACGAAAACCACAATTTAAAAGACGAAAAAAACCAAGTTTTTAGAAGTGGGAATCAAAGTCAATTGTACTTAGATACCAACTCTTTGTCTGCGGCCATATCCGTTGAAAAGCACGATTTCCCGTCCGATCAATCATAGTTAAGCCAACGAGAGCTTTCAAAAGTACTACGGTGGGAGACCACGTGGGAACTTAAGGTGCTGCAGTCTTCTCTTTTTTTTTCTTAAATAACAATTGATTATTTTTCGGTTGCGTTGATGGTTGAATATTTGGTGGAATTTTATGCTCTGGAGAGTAAAATGGATTATCATGTTGTGCTTGGGGAGTGTCACGGGACACGCATAACTGGCAGAAAAATCAGACTCTTTTCCCGATAACACAAAAAAGAGTTTGTTGTATCATAATTCTATTGCTTCGAAGAAGTTATTTTTATTCCTCCGTTGAATCATCATTATTTCCGAATATATGCCGAAACTATATTCCTCTTATAACACTTATCAGAGCGTATGAAGATACATTCTAAATGGGGCTGGCTATCCCGATAGAGCTGTTTTATAAATATCTTTAAATTCTTCTCCATGTCACTTCGGCACCATACATTACTATCTGTAAAGTTTATATATAGTAAGGCTGGCGTTTGTTTTGTATCTCTATAGTAATATCAAAAACAACACTCACTAACACTCTCTAACACAAAGGGTGAATGATGAGCTCATTTAGTTGGGACTCATGATGTTGTTTATAACATGATTTTTAAATCCTTGCTCATTCCGCGTCGTCCCATACCACTCTACCTCACTCCAATACATATAAATCACGAAATTATCTCAATTTTTCCTTTTATTCAGCGCAACTAAGAATGCCTTTCACTCGGGTGGTTCAATTGATTTTTACTAAGAAGGTTAGGAATATGAGAGATAAACCCTATAGGGATATAAACGATCTACCTATTGAAATACTTGAGACTATATTTCAACATTTGGCATCACAAAGTACAGTGAAAGAGTTGCTTTCTTTCTCTATTGTGTGTAAAACATGGAATTCAATCATCATGAACCCTACTCTAGATATTGCTTTCTTCAAGCCAGTCGCTAAATCGCTAAATATCCTCATAGGTCCTAACCGATTTGAAAATAATTCGAATAGATTATATGGACCATTTCTTTCATCCTGGAAGTACTATTGCAAGCGGTACATGAATAAATCTCGCATAGATAATCCCAAATGGCGAGAGCGTAATATCAAAAGTGGTAAGGTTATGAAAAACCAATTTCCACCCATTGGTACCCATTTTGACCATGTTCAAGTTTTGCAGTGTTCAGTGTATCCTTTTTGGTTATCTTATATTGCAAACACAGGGATTATGATTGCCATGACAACAGTTATTGAAGATGATATGAGTATTTGTTTATTCAATTCATCGAAAAAACAAACAATGATGCTGGATATAATTAATAGAAAGTTTGGTTCATTTGAGGTACGATTTTATCCTCATCTTAAGAAAAATGTCGTTAATGGATCCATACGTCAATACTTCGGCTATCATCCCGACAAAGAACCTAATCCGAATTGTCAACTCTGCGGCAAATCTCATGGCATTCGGCGGGGAATGCAATATGGTATGCTCGTTGAAAAGATGGTTTGGACAAAAGATGGTGATATTGATCAGAGTAAATTCCAAGAAAATCATATATTATTATGGCATTATCAAGATTACGCTTCTTATGGCTTTACGGAATTCAAAGTAATTGAAGATATTCTGATTTTAATGGTTATAAATAACTGTCCTGAAAGTGAACAAAGCACTACATTTTGGACACAAGTTATTGCACTAAAAGCTAGTTATAATGGGTTTGAATCAAAGAGACCGTCAATAAGCCAGCTTTTGATTGACCTGGATTTTGAATCTCAAATTTTATGGAAAAGCGATTTGAAAGCTATTGATAGTGGATTTAATGAGTTGTTCGTGCACGATAACTCAATTATTTGTTATGATCCAATCAATACTAGTGTAATAGTTTTTGATATCGCGACAGGAGAGAGATTATTCAGGGACCAAACCAGTTTAAACCTGGAGTCTCATTTCAAATCCTTGAGGATTAATAAGGAACCCAAAATAGTAAATCCTACAGAAGCGCACCATAGTTTAGATGGAAGGAATGGCAACCTCTCCTTATTCTTCACTGATAAATCGGGCCGAGTATGGTTATATGATTCGCATTATATTCGCTGTATACAATACGTTGTCTCAAGAAAACCCAATGGTATGCTTACACATAACTTTAATATCACTTTAAGTAAAAGAGACTTGTTTCTCATCCGTCTTCTTCATAAGATTCGGTATTTTAGTAATGAAATGGCTTGAGGTAGAGTGTCTGCTAAATTTTCAATTTCTTGCTTACATCTTCAGGTATTATAGCATACATATTCTAATTAATTAGCCCAATTTATAGCTGGTAGCTATTAATTAAATTGAAATTTTGTGAACCTGTTATTATGGCCCTGTTTTTCAAACAAGCAAGAAAATATCATTGAACTAAATTACGCTCATTCAAAGTTAAAACAAACTAGAGATATATCACTATTTTTTCTAACAGGACTCTAATATACATCTAAGATAGGTGAAAATGGTTTGTTACAGAAATTCTCAAGATTTCACTTTTCCTCCCACAATGATTACCACAAACATACAATTATTTCGTCTGCGGCCATATCCGTTGGAAAGCACGATTTCCCGTCCGATCAATCATAGTTAAGCCAACGAGAGCCTTCAAAAGTACTACGGTGGGAGACCACGTGGGAACTTAAGGTGCTGCAGTCTATCTTATTTTATTAAGCCATATTTTTGAAAATAGATTTTAATCCTAATTTAAATTTTTATCGTAAAAGCGTTTGAAAGCTTAAAAATAATATGTTAGTGTAAAAGTATCGAACTACGAATTGGGGGTGATTGTGAAACTATCTCAGCAGCTGTTTACTTGAGGCAAGCCAGCGCAAAGAACACACCCAAGTGCATTCGTTTTGAATACGCAAAAGTTAAATAAAATATCTTTTTGTCCCCTTGAAATCCGGCCGGAAATATTTCTTGGATGTGCCGCCTCCAAGTGGTTTCCGGCTCACCTAAAACGGGCCGATAAATCTAAGATTACTACTATCAATGCAATAGCCCCATTACATTATACTTTTCATTCGGAGTTTTCAATATAAATTGGATTAGGCAATATAAAGTAGTCAAGAACTAAGACCATTGCAGATGTGACAAATGTGATTACACAACCAGAAAAAAAAGCAGGTAAGTGCATATGACTATTCATTCTGTTCAAGGGCATTCATTCAAAAGATTAGGGATAAAAGATGCCATTAATTGACTGAGCAGGAAGCTGATTCTACTATCTGGGTATGTGAGCACAGAATATCCGTAAAACTAATAATGCCTTGTTGCTTTCTACAAGAATGCTTACATTTGGTGAATATAAATCTCGTGTTCCATGGAACAGAGGTCCCGCAGGTGATGACGTCTTCACGGTAACCAAACCATTTTTCTGATAAACGACTGATAGTTTGATTAGGTTTTATCAAATCGCCGTTCAGATATTCATCCGTGACGCAAAAAAGAACCTAAAATAATAGTCACTATTCAGTGGCTAAGTAAAACATCTTAAACACAACATAACTGCTCTGTGGGCCCAATAACCCTGTCTCATCTTCCAGGGCTTATTTGAGGTCAAACCACGACTCCATGAAATATAAAGCAAAACCTCACAGTCTTGCACCCACGCCAGCTAATACCTACAGACAGAACCCTCCACTCAATCAGGTACACTGCCCGCGCTCTGCACTCCATAACCAAAAATCATCACCAGGGCTGAATCTCTTGAAACCGATCGGGCTGTCACGCGTCGCGTCGTGTTTCATCGGCGCCGCTGTGGGACCCTTTGCGGGTCTCAAAAGTCCCACTTCTATTTTTATACTCACAACACAACACGATAACCCGTAGCAGGCGAGCGAGTATGGCTTATAACTACGACTACAACCGTAAGTGCTATTTTTAGAAGGTGAAAAAGCTTTTGAGTATGATTTAGGGGCTTTTTTATGCGTACTTCTTTCGCTTCAGGCTCTAGTTATTCCACCCCCCTCAGCCCCGATCTGCTATTTACCTACTACCGCATTGGGACATATAGGCCCGCATTAGTATGGATCTGAGATGGCCATGAATAATAATCCTTAATCACCTTTCTTTTTCATCCCTTACTCTTGTTCTTTAGACGAAAATCTAACTAACTATGACATATACAGATCCCAATAACGGTGGCGCGGATTATCGTGCCGATTCTCGAGACGATTCTCGAGACGATCTTTACTATCGCGCGCCTTCAGGCACACAGCCTCAACAAGCACAGCCGACATATCAGTATGACGACGATGAAGATGAGGGACACGAACTAAGTGGCTTAAATGCAACTTATAATCCTTATGGTTCGCATGCTCCCTTACCCCCCTCATCTAACCATCCTATACTTCCTTCACCCGCACAACAGGCTTCTGGCTCTTACAACTCACCCATTAATGATTTACAACCTCCATTAGGGACCGAAAACCCTCATTTTTACACTTCCACTGAATACAACCCTTATAACGCGGGCAACGGTGTACCTGGACATAGTGATAATAATTATCACAGCCCAGTAGGTATTTCATCTACTAGCTATTCAGCTCCTCACCCTGCTCAAAATGGCGTGCCCTCAAACGCCTACAATCAACAATATGATCAGCGGTTAAGCTATGATGTGGATAATGAGTTCTACGATCCACAGGCACTCAATGTCAGCCACCCACAAGCGTTTGCTCATATGCATAGCGATGACATGATCCCGCCTAGTAACACGTTTGATGCCTCCCAGGCCCCTGGTTATCCCGAAGACCCACAGGCGTATCTTTTAAAACCGTATCATCAACAACAAAACCATGCACTTGGTTTCCATCCTAATCTTAGTTATGCGGGTTACTCTGATAACGATGTTGACAATTTCCAGTCTTTCCCCATTGCTGGTGATACTTATGCCCTTAATACATACGAAGATGACGATGAAGATGAGGAACAGTTTGCCAAGGCACAAACAGACAGTCAGGAAGATGATGACAATGATGATGAAGAAAATGATGAGGGAGAAGGTGTTTATGCTTATCAAGACGGTACACCCTTCGGCTCCACTCAAGTTGGAATCCCCGCTGAGGGTATGCAACTTCGTCGTACCACTACCATGAAAAAGGTACGTCTTTACCGAGGTAATTTAGTATTAGATTGTCCCGTTTCCAAAAAGCTTTTATCTCAGTTCGCTGAACCCCGAAGTGAACGTGAATTCACCCATATGCGTTACTCGGCTGCCACCTGTGATCCGAACGATTTCTTAGCCGATCAGTTCACGTTACGTCAAACCTGTTATCAACAACCGCGAGAGACCGAACTTTTCATCGTTATTACAATGTATAATGAAGATGATATCCTATTGGGTAGAACCTTACAAGGTGTTTTCAAGAATATCAAACATCTATCAACCCGATCTCGATCCAACATCTGGGGCAAGGACGCTTGGAAGAAGGTTGTTGTATGTGTCGTTAGTGATGGCCGTGAGAAGATTAACCCGCGAGCCAAAGCTCTTATGGCATCTTTGGGTGTCTACCAAGACGGGTTCGCCAAGAATATTGTTAACGATAAACCTGTCACGGCTCATATCTACGAATACACCACTTTAGTAGGTATTTCATCCGTTGACGAAAAAAATGTTAAATTGACTACTGAGAAGACCATCCCGGTTCAAATGATGTTTTGCTTAAAGGAAAAGAATCAAAAGAAAATTAATTCTCATCGCTGGTTCTTTTCGGCCTTTGGCCCAATTTTAAAACCCAACGTTTGCGTTCTCCTCGATGCTGGTACTCAACCTGGCGGTGATTCTATCTACCATCTTTGGAAGGCATTTGATCTCCACGCTAATGCTGGTGGTGCATGTGGTGAAATTAAGGCTGATCTCGGTAAAGGTGGTAAAAACTTAATTAACCCTCTAGTCGCGGCCCAAAATTTCGAATATAAAATGTCCAATATTTTGGATAAACCGCTGGAAAGTACCTTTGGCTTTATTAGTGTTTTACCTGGTGCCTTCTCAGCTTATCGATATGCTGCACTTCAAAATGATGTTAACGGTATTGGACCCCTTGAGAAATACTTCAAGGGTGAAACACTGCATGATTCCGGTGCTGGTATCTTTACCTCCAATATGTACCTCGCTGAAGATCGTATTCTTTGTTTCGAACTCATCGCTAAGCGGAAATGTAACTGGGTACTTAAATATGTTGCATCGGCTCATGCCAAAACTGATGTACCCGCGCAATTATCGGAATTAATTTTACAAAGAAGAAGATGGTTAAACGGTTCTTTCTTTGCCGCCATTTATTCTATTTCCCATACTTTTAATATTTGGCATTCATCGCATAGTTTCCTTCGGAAAATCATGTTCCATATTGAATTTTTGTACCAAGCGTTCACAATGCTCTTCTCTTGGTTTGCTATTGGTAATTTCTTTTTAGTATTCAGAATTTTGACCTCTTCTTTAAGTGACACCGCTCTTGGATTTAGTCCTGGTGCTGTTCTGAGTACTGTTTTCCTATGGTTATATGTTGTCTCCCTGGTAACAACATTTGTTTTATCTTTTGGTAATCGGCCTAAGGGTACCGAACCTGTTTACATTATCGTGGTATGTTTCTTCGCTATTCTTATGGCTTACTTAATTTTTGCGGCAATTTACGTTTCTGTCAAGGCCGTTCAAACAGCACTGTGTCAAAATGGTGGTGTCATGACTGTTCAATTATTCTTCCAAAACCCCACCTTCCGTGATTTGGTGGTATCTCTAGTATCAACCTACGCGCTATATTTTATTTCTTCTTTCATCTATTTTGAACCCTGGCACATGTTCACGAGTTTCATTCAATACTTGCTTATTTCACCTTCATTCATCAATGTTCTCAACGTCTACGCTTTCTGTAACATTCATGATATCTCATGGGGTACTAAGGGTGATGTTGCCCAAAAGATGGATTTAGGTGTGGCCAAAACTGATCAAGCCGGTAAACTTGAAGTCGATATCCCTACTCAAGAAAACGATATTGATATCTCTTATATGGGCCAATTAGCAGCGTTGAATGTCCCCTTCCATGAAGAGGATAGCAAGCCTAGTAAAAATGATGCCGATCAAGATTATTACGCTTTGGTAAGATCTTCAACGGTTCTATTATGGATGTTTACTAATTTTGTCATTATTGCCGTTGTATTAAATACCGCCGGGTTAAACGTGACGACTACAACCGCAGCCACAACCGCAACCACAACCACAACTGCAGTCAAGAGAGGATTCATTGATTCGTATTCAGTGGTACAATCCGGGCTCGACTACTTAACCGAGCGAGCAGATTGTTCGGTGTCATCACTGGTCACCAATGTGAGAACTCAAATTTATCTAACAGTAGTGCTTTGGGCAGTGGCCGGTTTAGCTTTAATTAGATTTATCGGTTGTGTTTTGTATTTGGTGTTCCGATTATTTGGTCATTAAAATAAAATAAAATGTCACTGTTTCTTAGTTATTTAATTTTTGCTTCTCTATTTCATAAAAATTTTTTGTACCATCTTTATAACTTTAAATTCGTCCCCTTTTATGTTAGTTTGATACAATATAAGAGAAAAAAATCTTCGGTTTGTTTGTTGATTTCAATTTTTCATTTGAAAAGCCGCACGAATCGTAAAACGACAGGTCCATGTTTGTGGCTGTCAGGAAAACAAACAAACGTAAATAAACAATTGTTTGCTTTTCTTTTCTAGTATTCACTTTTTTTTGCTCTCACACTGAGTCGTCAATATTCCACAAATTAAAAGGACGTTCGTATATTACCAATCGCCAGAAAGCTAATATAATGTATCTTGATTATACTGTGTACAACCAGGAACCCGGAGATGATGCTGAACCTCCACGGACATTTCCATTTAACGTAAATAAAGTAGAGAGCAAAGTTTATGATACCGATTATTCCGATGTTTATAATTGTTACCAGAATGAAGGATACGATTTTTACGCCCCCTATCAACCTGATAATTTAGAATCGAATCAACTACCCGGGTCACCAAGTGAAAATCATCAAATTCATAGTTTAAATCAATATGGTACACATGATTTTGGTAACTCCACAGAATCCATATACCCGGAAACTGAATTACCTGAATTTCTATGGAACAATAATGATGATATGAGTGATAAAATCTCGTTATCTTACGATAGATGGACTATTAGCGATAAAAGTAAAGTCCCATCGTTAGGATCAGAAGAGTCAAGGCCAGATACTGAAAAACGTATTATCCCCAAGGATCAAAAGTATATTCTCGAATGCCCCATCTCTGAAGAGCTAAGAAAGAAAGTTAAGAATTTTCGCCTGGATAATGAGTTCTCATTCGTTAACTATACCGCTGTGACTTGTGATCCATCTGAATTTGTGAAGAAGAAATTTAACCTCAAGCAAGGTTTACAGAAGGGAAATAATTGTAGAAAGACAGAATTGCTTATTATCGTTACAATCTATGATGAGAATGAAATTTTACTGGGCACCACCCTGAAAGGAATTTTCGATAATGTTGAATTTTTAAGTAAACGGAAAAATTCTAATATTTGGGGTGCCAGTTCATGGAAGAAAGTGGTGGTTTGTATAGTAGCTGATGGAAGAAAGCAGATAAATAATAGAGCAAGGGCCCTGTTAGCATCATTGGGAGTTTATCAACCCGGATTGTCAATTTCGGAATTTCAAAAAGAAGCGGTTCAAGCGCACGTATATGAACATACCACGCAAGTGAAAATTTCAGAGGTAACTGAAACAAAGGTAAATTTAAGCTATGATAAAAGTAACCATCCAATGCAAATGATATTTTGTTTGAAAGAAAAGAATCAGAAAAAGATCAATTCACATCGATGGTGTTTTCAGGCCTTTGGACCGATTCTCAAACCCAAAGTGTGCATTCTAATTGATGCAGGAACTCAACCTGATTCACAAGCTATTTATAACTTATGGAGAGCATTTGATCAGTTCCCAGCGGTCGGAGGAGCTTGTGGTGAGATTAGAGTTAGTCAAGGCAAGGCCTCTAAATTACTGCTAAATCCATTGATTGCAGCACAGAATTTTGAATATAAAATATCAAACTTCTTGGATAAACCATTTGAGAGTGCGTTCGGTTATATCACGGTTCTTCCCGGCGCCTTCTCCGCTTATAGGTACATTGCCGTGCAGAATGATGTAAACGGGGAGGGACCTTTGGAAAAATATTTTAGAGGAGAAAAACTGAGCCAAGCTAATGACATTTTTTCGGCAAACATGTATCTCGCTGAAGATAGAGTCTTGACATTTGAGTTAATGGCAAAGAGAGACTCGGATTGGATAATTAAATATGTTGGTACATCCTACGCATGGACTGATGCTCCATCTACATTAAAAGACTTAATTTTACAAAGACGACGCTGGCTGAATGGCTCTTTCTTTGCGGCAATTTATTCAATCACTCATTGGTATAAAGTTCTACATACATCTCATTCCGTTTCTCGCAAGTTTTGTTTTGGTCTTCAGTTCTTGTATATAACGATTCGAATGCTATTTTCGTGGTTCGCAATTGGTAATTTCTTTCTTGTTGCCAGAATTTTAACTAACACTCTGAGTTATCCCGAACTAGATTTTAAGGCAGGTAAAATACTCAGTATGGTATTTTTATGGCTTTATGGAGGTTGTATAGCTACAACATTTGTGATCTCGTTTGGTAATAAGCCCAAAGGGACTATAATAATTTACAAATTAGTGGTAGGCTTTTTTGCGTTGTTGATGATTTATCTGACCTTTGCCTCAATATATATATCAGTTAAATCAATCCAGTCGGTATTGTGCGACAGTGAGGGTCAAATTACCGTTAAAATAGTGTTTACAAATCCCACTTTTCGTGATTTGATTATTTCACTATCATCAACTTATCTGGCATACGTATTAAGTTCATTGCTTTACCTACAACCATGGCACATATTTACCAGTTTTATTCAATATCTGCTTATCACGCCCTCATACATTAACGTCATGACAGTTTATGCCTTTTGTAATATTCATGATATATCGTGGGGTACTAGGGCCGAAATGGTTTTAGCTCATTCTGATCTTGCTACAGCGCGATCAGACAAATTAGGTAATATCAGTTACGATAATTGTGATCATGGAATATCTTTGGAAGAATTGAATGATTTCTATAAGCGAGAAATTAGATTATTAGACGAGCCAGAGTGTTTAGAGGCCAAACCGGTGATTGAATCGGAGGTAAATCATGATTATTACGCCTTGATACGTTCTATGACGGTCTTACTATGGTTGCTAACAAATGTTATTATTGTGGCTGTGGTTTTGAATACATCGGGATTTGATAGTACGAATAATGAAACTGTGGTCAAAAGAGAATGTTCTCATATTAACGGCGCCTCTACTATCAGAACTCAAGTTTACTTGACCGTTATACTATGGTCTGTGGCGGCTATGGCACTGTCTCGGCTCCTTGGAACGATATGGTATACTATAAGCCCATTATTTGGGCTTTGAAGAGGGATTTAATGTATGATAGTAATAAAGTGGGGACCTCTAATAAAATTCATATCAATTTCTCAGCCGCTTCGGCGCGTCTCCGGGTCTCGCATTTGGCTTCCCGCCCTACTGCAGGTACCGGAGAACCTTGAAAAATCTATATTGACTGACGCATCTCGACCAAAACAAAAGACACAAAAATGAAAGCCGTTATTCAAAGAGTTAAAAGTGCTTCAGTCACCGTTGATTCTAAACTAGTGTCATCGTAAGTGTGTTCTTATTTGGGGTATTGTTTCTGAGATCAACGGGATCAACTAACCTTATTTCCAATGTCAGGATCGGCGCCGGCCTTATGGTCCTTGTGGGTGTAGGTCATGAAGATACTGAAGCTGATGTGGAAAAGATAGCTAGTAAGATTTTAAAGTTACGGTTATGGCCCACAGAGGATGATTCTCAACAATGGAAGAGAAATGTTAGTGAGATTAATGGTGAAATTTTATTAGTTTCGCAATTCACACTTTTCGCTAATGTGAAAAAGGGTACTAAACCCGATTTTCATGCCGCGGCCAAGGGCGAAAGCGCTAAAATATTATATGATCAAGTTTTGGCTAAAGTGGAACAAGGTCTTGCTAAGCCTGTTATGGACGGTGCTTTCGGTGCTATGATGGATGTGGCTTTAGTTAATGACGGTCCCGTTACCATCCAGTACGATACTAAGGAGCCAAAATAGAGGATATTAAATATAGAAGTTTATATATTTCGATTAGAATTTTCATTATTAATTATTAACAAATACAAAGTTATGGAAAAAATGAGCGGTTAAACCAATTTACTGAGCGACGGCACCAGCCTTACTGGCTCTGATCTTTTCTTGTAGGGCTACGAAAAAGGTTAGTAAGGTTAGCTCAAAAATCATAGTAAAACGAATCAAATAACATACTTTCTTCAACGGCACGTAAATTTTGGCTTTTACCTTGAACAACAGTTTCAAGATCAATTAGATTCTTCTTTAATGTGCTGACCTTATTAGCGAAAAAGACCATAGCGCTCTTGGAATCCTAGATGATTTGTGACAAAGAAGAATAATGTTAGAATTCCTCATTCTCAAAAACCTCTTTTTCTCTTCTAGGAAAATATTCGACATACCTTTTCAACATAGTAACCAGTCCCAACATCGACCATGAATGTGTCAATCTCCGCAGTCTTACCAGGAACGTATAATGAACTCGTTAAAGGGACCAGAATATCCTTGCCTAAATTTAGTTAATGGAATAGATCGATAGAATATATATCAAAATCATTTAGACATACCTTCATTTTTTGAATCGGAAGTCTTTTCAATGGTAAGAATACATTCTTCGAATTTCTGCTGAGCTTGTCTTAATTTTTGGAATGATTCACTGAGATGTTCAATTTCTTGATCTAGCTGTTGTTTGATTTCAGACAATTGTTGGAGCGAGAGGGTCTTAAGGTCGACTGAAATTATAAGTCAGCTATATACTCTTGGAGGCTAATTAGAAACTTTTACAACATACCCGTTGTTCTTTGAGCCGAGGTTGACATTATGCGATATTATCTATAGTTTGTGTATGATAAAGGCTGATCAGTTTGGCGCGAGCGTCGATGGTATTTGGGACATTTGCGAGATCTAACAGCTCTGGGGCTCCCCATCGAGTATGAGCTGCCAAAGCAAAACGACAGAAAATGGACGATGAAACGAGGGATGTATTAGCTCAAATTGAGCAGCTATATCAGAATAATACAACAACTAAAACCGCTAGAGTCATTGGCCCGATAAGTACGAAACCATCCAAAACAACGGTGAACGCAATTGCAAATAGCTCATCTGCAAGCACAATACCCAGTACAACTACAAACACAAGCGCAACTACATCATCAACTAATAATGGGCTTCAAGTTGTTCAAAAGAGAGTACTTAATCTACCTCGACCCAATCGACCGGCGAGTGGGTCCTCTATACTGGGATCTACGCTATCATTAAACAATTTTAACCGACCGACGGGTGGTTCTGTGACCGCGACCTTGCTGGGCAATAGCAATGGGGCCACATCAAGTTCACGATCAACTACACCGGTAGTTTCAACGTCGACCCCGACACCGACCCCAGCACTGACTAGTTCTAATTCTATAATCGTAAGTAAACGACAGCGTGGTAATCCCGTATTGACGCATATTCGAGGTTCACCCTGGGAATACGGAGATATTTTACCTGACTATATTACGGGAGCGACAAGCTGTGTACTATTCTTAAGTCTCAAGTATCATCGTATTCATCCCGAGTATATTCATAATCGTATGTCTAAATTAGGGTCTCATTTCACATTGAGACTGATGCTGGTAGTGGTAGATATCGATAATCATACTGAGCCCATCAAGGAATTAACAAAGATTTGTGTTATTAGAGGATATACGGTTATTCTGGTATGGAGTGCCGCTGAGGCCGGTGATTATATCTCCAAGATGAAACTATTAGAGAATATTACGCCGATTAGTATTCAGGGTCATATGAAGGAAGATTACTCGATTCGTGTCACTGAAGTGTTAAATTCCGTTAGAGGTATTAATAAGAACGATGCCATTAGTTTAATTTCCAGCTTTGGATCATTCAAGGATGCCGTGCTGGATGCCGGTGATACAGTTGAGGCCATTGGTGGTTGGGGCGAAACGAAGGCTAGACGGTTCAATGCAGCGGTAACTGAACCGTTTTTATATAATAAAAAATATACTAAAAAAAGTTGATGCTATTTAGAAAATAAAAAATGAACCAAAAAACAATAATTAAAACTTTATACAGGATATTACAATTTCTAAGTAAAACTTTTAAACGGACGTAAGGGGATACTAAATCTACCATCATCGCGGAATCGCGAGGGACTCATAGCTCTAAACGGAGATGTTGACCTCACATGGGATGAATTACCAGTAGAAGATGCCGCTATCGGCGTAGGCGATAATAAATTACTTGACGAGGAATTTTCGATTTTAACGACGGAGGGTGATGAATTACTTAATATATCCATATAAGACCGACGGGTAGGATCAGCAGCTCGTTTATCCTTATTCTTTTGTCGTTTATGAGTAGGTCTAACAACGATAACGGGTACAGGTGAATGTTGAAGACAATACTTTGATACTGAACCCGGTAATAAACCCTTGAACCCGTCATGTGATCGGCCCTTAGTGCCTACGATAAGGATAGCCGGTTCATACATTTGAATCATTTCTTGAATACGGTCTTGGATTTTACCAAGAGAAAACTCTAATACTACTGAAATCTTCTTATTATCAACATTTCGAGTCATGATATGTTCAAGGAAATTTTCGGCTTCCTCCTTGTATAATTTTTCGTGAGATTTATGATCACTGGCCGATAAGCGACCACTGGCGCTGGGATCAATGACTCGTAAACAGATAATCTCATCCCCATCTTCAACTAAATTCTCCAGTAACCATTCTAGGGCCATATCGGAGTATTCATTATCATCTGTACCACATAGGAAGGTTCGGGATAACCGATTATAACGGTATTCCTTGTGTCGTTGACGCAACGTTAAAGTAAAATCAGAGGCATCCTTATTTTCAAAGGTATCAAAGGAGACTCGACTCCGGTAAGGTCTAAAAGAAAAGATCGGTTAGTATAAATGGGGCCTTGAAAAGAGACCGAGAAATAGATAATACGTACTCATCGGATGCGCTCGAGGCCCTACGGGAGTGAGACGAGCTTGAACTTCCAACAGGACTGGGACTGTTGGGCACAGAAGAAGGATGGGGTACCTTGAGCAAAGTAGGCGTTGAGGTGATCATTTCGGTATAAATATAAATATGTATGTATGTATGGAGAGCTGAATCGTGAAAATAATGTCAAAAGTAGTGAACGAAGCGGGCTATATAATTGGGAGGACAATTCTTGGCAAGATCGCCATATCGATAAGCAGGCTAAGTGAGGAATTAGTGCTTAGGGGGGCGAAAGGAGTTGAATACCAACTTTCGAATAGAACCCGCAGTGATAAAATTATATTACAACTGCAAACACCTAATCAAATCAAATCATCTAGCCAAGCCTAACGACGAAATTAAATCTAAACGGTTCCGTTCCTGTTCTAAATGCAATAATCGCACCATCCGCTGCACCCCGCTAAACTGCCGGGTGACCTGCCATGATAGACGTTATCGCGACGTGTGAATGCGCGTCATTCACTTGTCACGTCCTAAGGAGTGATAAATCCAATCATGCACCGCCGCAGCGGGGCCCCAGCACGTGATGTGGCCTCACAATGACGCATATTGCCCAATTGATATAAGCCCATATGATAGATCGAGATACGGAGTAGCGATATAGTATATACACTCTTGATCCGCTCACCTTTCGCACCTATCTTGCAATTTTCATTCTTCTATTTCTTCATACATATTCTCATACTCTCGCTCACAAATAAATACGTCTCAATGTGTAGATTTCTTATTTTCAAGGGTACGTACCATGGCTGTCGCAACTTGTCACCCGAGGCGCTTTCTCCAGCTGAACCCGACATTCTGTGCATGGGCATGGGTTTTGTATACAATTTCAGATCCATATTTGAATATCCACTAACCTGTTATCGTTGTTTTGATCCTTTTAGGTAGCGATCCTATTCTATTAGCCCATTTGCTCACTCGCCCCGCACATTCTATCATCAAGTATGTTGGTGCTTTTTGTTTTGGCTTTTATTGAAGGCGTTTGCGTTCCTTGCTCGAGTGCATACTAACATATTTTTCACAGCCAATCATATGACAGTCGGCTACGGTTGGACATGAGGTAAGTTTACTTGTCGTCATTAAATCTTGATTATTCTTTTTCTAACTATCTATAGACGTCCTATTAATGGTGACGGATTTGGTCTGGGTTACTATTCAGTGGATCCCGATGCCGAGTTTGGTAATGGTCCCTGCATTTTCTCTGCGGTCACGCCAGCATGGAATAATATCAATTTATCTCGCTTAGCCGATAAGACTAAAAGTAAATTAGTGTTTGCTCATGTAAGGGCCTCGACCGCTGGCGCATTAAGTGAAACCAACTGTCATCCATTCGCTTATCATACTTTAATGTTTATGCATAACGGTAATATTGCTGGATTCTCAAAATTGAAGCGAACTATCGCTAATCATATTGATGACAAATATTTCATTATCGTTCAGGGTTCAACGGACTCCGAATGGGCATTTTCGTTATTCTTAGATACTCTAGATAAACTAGGCGCTGACCCTGCTGATCCTAATGGCCATTTCGGTGATGATGTCTTACGTCGAGCATTATTAAAAACCATTGAGTATATCAAGGACTGGACAAGAGATATTAATGGTCTTGAAGATGAACCCAGTTTGCTTAACTTCGCCGTTACGGATTCAGATAGTGTAGTGATATCACGTTATATTACCTCCAAGACTGAAGAAGCGGCATCCTTGCATTTCTCTAGTGGTACCCGATTCTTTGAATATGAACCAGGTCAATACAAAATGGAACGTCGTGATAGAGGTCAAGATATTGTAATGGTAGCATCAGAGCCATTAACCTTTGAACGTAATGATTGGGTGACCATCCCTACTAATACCGTTGTCTCCATCAAGGGTCAACAGGTATTAATGCACCCCATTATGGATGAATATCATCAAACTGATCCCTCGTTTGCTAGAAAGAGTGATTTCGCCGAATCAAAGGGTTTGGTCGGTTCTATGCCTTTACCTACGGAGAGTATTGTACCACCTTTGGAGAGAGAAGGTCGTCGCCGTACAATGGTAGAAATTTGATTATCTAAAAACAAAATACATAAAAGCAAACGCAATTCTCCCTAGCATTTTTATTGGTGAATTGATTAGCTACGCATACCCCAACGACCCTGATATATACGTACAAGTATATATTTATGTACATTAATCGATATTAATTTAAATAATAACTACGATATAACTAATGATTACTAGTGTGCCTCGCATAATCTTTGATATTATTAGGTTAAAAAATTGGGGTGATTATTGCCGTAAATAACGATTATATATATATAAACTGATCAATCCTACCCACTATTTGGTGTGCCATCGTGTCTTGCTCAGTTATGCTAAATCTGGTGAGCCTCGCTGAGTATGCGGGACACAAGCTCCCAACGAAATTTTTTTTTCATTTTTCATTTTTTTTTTCGTTTTTTTCTATCTTTTTTTTTCGTTTTTGTTTTTCTCTAAATTATCGGTTCTTCTTTTTTTACCCTTTCACTAATCACATATAAAGCAACTTTTACAAAAATGGATATGCAAGTTGATTTTACACCAGAACAAAGAGTTCTTATTGATGAAAGAAATGTTCTTTCTGAAGTTAATATTGAAAAGTACCGTTTAGCCGGTCAAATTACTCAAACTTGTCTTGCATACATTATCAACTTGTTGAAAACTTCAGTTTCTAGCGGATTATCGATTGGTGAAATTTGTCGTCTTGGTGATTCATTCTTACAAAATACCGTTGATGGTGTTTTCAAGAGATCAGTAGAAGAAAAGGGTATTGCCTTACCAGTTCAAATTGATAAGAATGGTTTCGTATTTGGTGTTGCCCCTGAAGAAGATGATCTTTTCCAAGGTGGTCAACTTATTGCTGGTGATATTGTTAAGATTACCCTTGGTGTTCATATTGATGGTTACACCGCTCAAGCTTCCCACACACAAAGCATTGTTGATGATGAAGATGTTAATAATGTCAACACTCCCTTAACTGGTTCATCTGCCGATGCTATCTGTGCAGCTTACTTGGCCACTGAAGCCGTCGTTGCCTTATTAGGTTCGGTTTTATATCCCACTATTTTAGCCGCCAATAACTCTTCATCAATCACTGGTCACAATATCCGTTATGTTGTTGATGCTGTCGCTAAATCATTCGGCGTTTGTGTTGTACCCGGTTCCCGTGTTCGTAGAGTTCGTCGTTTCTTAGCTGGTCAAAATACTGTTGTTGAAGAAAAGGATTTCAAGGGTGTTACTTGGACTGAAGATGGTGAAGAACAAAAGGCTTTACAAAGTTTAGTTAAGGAAGATGGTCTCATCTCCTCTAATGATAATAAGCAACATGATTGGATTGATGAAGATTCTACCTCTACTAACCCTGATGATTTCATCGTACAAGAAGGTGAAGCTTGGTTAATCGATATTCAAATGGCCGCTACTAATGGTAAGAAGGGTGTTATTAGATTGAAGGAATTCTCTGGTTACAATGATACAATTAATATTGTTAAGCCTAATATATTCTCACGTGATTTCGCCATTCATTATGGTCTTAAATTACGTTCATCTCGTATTACTTTAGGTAAGGTTGAGCAATACGCTTCCGTTTACCCCTTCAAGTTAACTCATATTACTGATGAAGAAGTTGATGTTTCTACCGCTCGTCTTGGTTTAAGTGAATTAATTAATCATCATATTATTGAACCCTCACCTATTCAAACTGCTACTTTTATTCCCTTATCAGTTATTGCTACCCCTAACGGTGATAGAAGAGAAGTTGCAAATGCTACCGTTGAAGTTTCCGTTGCTCGCGAAATGACTACTATTGTCTTAATCCCCGGTACTTCATCATCATCTGGATCAGGTGAAGTTTTACGATTAACTGGTGGTAAAAAGGTTGCCCCCCCTCCCTGGGTTCACAGTTCATTTGAAATTGTCGATAAGACTGTCTTAACTTTATTGGATTTACTCCAAGATAAGAAGTTTGGCGTTAAGGTTAGAGAAGTTCAAGCTTCAAAGCTTGATCCTTCAGCTGCTGTTGAATTTTCCGATGAAATGGACATGGAATAAATTTACTATTAATTATATTTCTTAATTGTTGTGTCGTGTAAACATTTCACCTCACTGCCTCTCACTCCCACGACAACATATATACGTGTATATATAGACTGTACATTATATTTACTTTTTTTTTGTGTATTCGTATGAAAACAAAAAAACGTGAATAATGCCGGTGATTTTCTTTCCAAAAGAATCTCGGTTTTTTCGCGGTTTATCGGATTATTATTATTTTGTTTCTCTTTTCTTGTATTCATTTTTTTCGCTCTTTATATTTTAGTTTAATATTTCGTTTTACTGTTAATTATTTCAAAGTAAAAAAGTAAACTTTCCAACCCATTGGCAGTGTATGCGGTGTTTTTATCACATTATAATTGTGTTTATTACAACCTAGCAGGCAATCGAAAGCGAAACTGTAATGAAAACGATATTTGTAGAAATTGTAATGAAAACGATATTTGCAAACCACTGTAATCACATTGTCTTAACGCATGCCTCTGTATTATTCATCACTGTCCAAACATTCTAATACCGAGACATTGCGTCCCGGGAAGAAACCGCATATTTTTGAGTCTAACTTTTTACAGCCTGTGAATTCTTATACTCCCTTCGATAAGTGTTTTTCCAGTCAATATATAAATAGAATGAAATTATTTTTATTTTTAATTTAATCTTTGGTCTAACTATGCATAGGAAATAAATAAGCAAGGACGGTCGCACTACTTGGATAAACCATCAAGTTCATTTTCAATATCAGCGACCTTTTTCTTTTGCTTCTTAAGTTGTTCCTTAAGGGCGGCAACTTTTTCAGCTTCATGCTGCTTAACGTAAAGGTCTTCAAAGGCCTTTTCTCTGTTCTATAGAATAGGAAAAAAAATAAAACAACGGTTAGAATGAGTCAATTGGCAAATAACAAAAATACCAAAAATAGCAACATACATTGAAGGAATCGTTACCACCTTGGGAACCACGGGGAGCCCCGGTAGCACCTTCGGAATAAGCTCTAATGGCCATCACGGGGGTGGCAAGAGTAGGAAGAGTACGGTGAGTGATAAGACGGGAAGCGGCGAGCATTGTGAGTGAGAGTATATGGTTTGGGTTCGTGGATATATGAGAAAGAGAGAAGAAAAGAGCAAATAAAGAGAAGGAAGAGAAGGAGAGCGGCAGGCGGAATATATATAAGGACCGTCTTCGGGCTGAGTATACAAATGGAGAGCAATAATAATGGTGTGGTACAAGCGTCGGGGTGGTGCGGCAGAGATGCGGCGGGTAGGGGACCCATAGGATGATTTCCGCACATTTATTCTGAAATTCTGCGGCCGGATTGCTTCTCACGTAATCCGGCTGCTTTTCAAACTGCGGATCCGGGTGAGGATGGGCATAATAACTATGGATGTAAGTTATTTTATTACCTATACACCTCGGGCAATGGCCATGGATGCTACTCACGCTGGTGTTTTCAAATCTTCTCTAAATAGAAGTCCTCGGTGATCGTCTCCCTTTCTCCCATAGGATTGTCCAGCGTCCAACTTTCAGTGGTCTATATTCGGGTTAGGGTAGTTGCGGCGACGTGTGTAGGTGGAACTTGCTAGTGCTGACACATTGGTAACTAGCCAATGCCTAGGAGGCGCCAAAACGCGTCGCCGCCCAACCCATACACCAACGCTCGTATATATATATATATTCAGCCACCAGCCTCACAAAATAACCTCAAATCACACCCATCAACATTATCAAAATGGGCTCATCAAACGCTGTAAGGCCGTCGAAACGACCTCCCAAGACTAAACCATCTAATCAATCAGCGGGATCACCATTGTCCGGTTCAAGTGATATTAGTGCTTCAAAGGCTGCCCTCAAAAAGGGGAGAAAACGGAAAAACACGGGTGATGACGATAGTATAATCGAACCACCCCATAAATTAATCAAGACGGCAACACCAACGGCCAAGACTAAAAAGGCCAGGGCCGCCGCTGAGAGAGCTGCGGCCGTGGCAGCTGCGGCAACCACAACATCAATCACCACACCATCCAAGACACCTCCAGTGTCATCTGGGCCTGCCTCATCATCAGCAAATACCCCAACTGGTTCCGTAGAGGGCAATAAGGCTAAAAAGGTCGTTACAAAGGCCACAAAAGTCCCTAAATCAGCTAAACCTAGAAAGATCCCCAAGGATGATGGACGCAAGGTTAAGACTAAAAAGGAGAAACGGCCAGCCAAGGTCAAGGAGAAACCCCCGGTTGACGTTGAAAAGCAATGCGGGGTTCAATTACCTAATGGAGATTTATGTGCCAGATCCTTGACTTGTAAAACTCATTCAATGGGTACAAAACGGGCCGTTCAGGGTAGATCTGCCCCCTATGATGTATTATTAGCGGCATATCAAAAGAAGAATCAAGTTAAATTAGCGACACTATCAGCACAACAACAAATGGAACAAGAAAATGCTCAATTTAAGGATGATATACCTCTCGATGATAATGAAGAATTTCAACAAGTTATGGCTGGCGTGACGAGATCATTAGCGGTACCAATTGAAAATAGAGTAATTGTACCATCAAGATCACGTACAACCATGTTTCGTATGAGAGAATTACTTGTATCGGCATTAACTAATGTTAATCCAGCGCCTATCCCTGTCACACAGATACCACCGGGTTCAGGTGGTAATGCCATTATGGCGGCGACTGGTAGTATCTTGGGACGATCAATTGTTTACGATGCGGTATCAGGAGGACAATTCGTAAGGCCATCGCGCGCTGCCGTTAGTTCATCGATGCAACACCAGCATCAACAACAGCAACACCAGCAGCTGCTGCTGCATCAACAACATCAACAACAACATAAATCTACAATAAACAACGATCCAATGGCTAATAACAATAACACAAAGGCGCCAACGCCGACACCATCACAATTACAATTACAAATACCGGGTCAACAGAATATGGCTCATTCATCACAACAAACGCAACAAGCGTTTCAGGCCCAACGACAGGCTATGATGTTAGAGGCGCAGCGACAACAACAGCAACAGCAACAGCATCAACAGATGCCATTGTGATGCCATTGTGATGTCATTGTGATACCACCCTTATATTATATGTAAATAGTTATATTAATAATAATTCTATCCTCACTATACGATTTAATTTGGTATAGTTAATTCCTTGTTATCCCCGGCGCATTGATCGCTTATCGGCCGTAGTCTGAAGAGTGACATCATAATACGTCGATGATCTTCGGTTGCTAAGGCATTTAAATGGTCTAAGTGGGCATAAGCCGCGGGCGCCTCAGCGGGAATTAATGCCGCACACTCCGCGGCATCCCACGCCGCCTGCTGTCGCTGACGCTGCGGTGCGATCAAGCTTACGCCGTCGGAGGCGATCATTCTCCCATTCTCTGTCGTTGCCCTCACTCAAGTCCGCACCTTCTCTCACAACATCACCTCACCTCGTTAGTGCCCCGCCACAATATAACATATATATCACACCCCACAAGGTAAGTGGAAACCATTGTTAATATTCATTGTCTAGTGTTTGGATTCAGCGGTGAACCGCTCTTTGGGTGGTTTAATCTTTTGTGGTTTTGCCGGTTAGTCCACCTTAGGGATTCGTTTTGGAGTTTGAGGTGTGTGTGGTGTCTCTCCCTGGTCGACTTTACACGTTGGCGCAGTCTATTCTTGGTGAATATAAATTGAGCCACGTCATTGATGGTAATTTTATAATCATCACCGCCATGAGTTGCTTGGCGTCTTGTATGATGGTTTGCGGTTGTACAACAATTATCCGCCCTCGTCATCAACATTCAATTCAATCTTGGCAATGCAATTGGACTATTCATTATAGCGTTCAATTGTATCATGACTCTCCAAGTTTTTATTTTTTTTTCTTTACTTGTCCCCCCCTACTAGCTTTCACAACTTTGATTACTATTATTATTACTGCGTATCGTATCACACCCGCGGTGTTGCATATTTTCAGCCAACCGTTTATTTTTACCTATTTTTATCCTATCTCATTTATCGCCACTAAACTCATCATAATAGTTGTATACATTTTATTATTAATCTTCGTTAATCTCTTGACTTTAATTCTACGCTTAATCATCTTCATTTAAAATGGAGTTACTGGCCATGTTTGCTGTCGGGACTTTTTTTAACAACGCATTCAACGCCGACGAGCGCCACATTTTATGCATTACTCCCCTCACCACTCACTAGACTTTTTCTTTTATCACCTTTATTTTATTTTACTAACAATCATTTTTAGATGTCAAACTCCCGTGAAAACGCTGTTTACTTAGCTAAGCTCGCTGAGCAAGCTGAACGTTATGAAGAAATGGTTGAAAATATGAAGCATGTTGCTTCATCAGGTGAAGAACTTAGCGTTGAAGAAAGAAACCTTTTATCAGTTGCTTATAAGAATGTTATTGGTGCTCGTAGAGCTTCATGGAGAATTGTTTCATCAATTGAACAAAAGGAAGAATCAAAGGGTAATAAATACCAAGCAAGCCTTATTAAGGAGTATCGACAAAAGATTGAAAAGGAATTATCTAAAATATGTGAAGATATCCTCGAAGTACTCTCTGATTACCTTATCCCCTCTGCTAAGGCTGGTGAATCAAAGGTATTTTATTATAAGATGCAAGGTGATTATCATCGTTATTTAGCTGAATTTGCTACTGACGATAAGAGAAAGGGTGCCGCTGATGCATCATTAGACGCTTATAAGGCTGCCTCTGATGTTGCCGTCGTTGAATTGCCTCCCACTCACCCTATTCGTCTTGGTCTGGCGTTAAATTTCTCTGTTTTCTATTACGAAATTCTTTCATCACCTGAACGTGCTTGCCATTTAGCAAAACAAGCATTTGATGATGCTATTGCTGAATTAGATACCCTTTCAGAAGAAAGTTACAAGGATTCAACTCTTATTATGCAATTACTTCGAGATAATTTAACTTTATGGACTTCTGATATGTCTGAAGCTGCCCCTGAAGAACAACAACCAGAATCAACTGGTGCCGTTGATGAAGATATCGAATCTGCCCCCGTTGCTGATAAGTCTGAGGAATGAATTACTTAGAGTCAATTATATAATTTAATTAAAATGTTGAAAAAAAGCACCGAAGGCGTAGCCGTAGATGTTGATACTCTTCATGGGGCGTGTCAACACCGTGTATCTTTCCCTTCACTCCATAACGATAATACAGCCGCGCGTAAGCAGGCAAGAAAAAGTTCAAGTGGGAGTATGTAATGACAATCCATCCACGCACCACGATATTAAAAAGCAAAATCAAACCAAATAGATATATATATAATGTCGTTAGTCAAGAGAGTTAAGACTGATTCAGAGATTAATAATGTCGATGTAAACTCATCATCACTGATATCGGCACAATCTGATGCGACAAAGGAACTAATTCAATCAGTATGTAATGAGGCGAGTATAACCAAATGAAATGCTTTTTTTTATTCCTGCTAACTATATAGGGAAATTATAATATTCCACGTACATCATCACTTCGATCTCCAATTTTACAATTATCCGGACATGATGCCTCAGTGACAAGTTGTTCTATTGACGGTACGGGGCAAATGATTGTCTCAGGATCAATGGATAAATCGATTCAATTGTGGCATGTTTACGCGTCTAAAGAATTTGACGAGGATGGTAATGACACAAGGCCAGCTAATTTTGGTTCTATTAATAGTAGTCATAAATCTGCCGTTTTGGATGTTTCATGGACTCGTGATTCAAAACAACTTGTCTCTTGTTCAGCTGATTTAACTGCAGCATTATGGGATGTTGATACTGGTACTAGGGTAAGAAAATTTATTGGTCATGAAAATATGGTTAATAGCATTAATTTACTTAAAAGAGGTACAGAATTATTATTAACGGCTTCGGATGATGGTTCGGTAGCCGTATGGGATTCTCGTGATAAACATGCCATAGGTTGGATTCAAACTGATTTCCCTATTTTAGCCGTTCAAAGTGATTTGTCGGGGGTTAACGTTTTTACTGCTGGTATAAATCCTGATGTTTTAGCTTGGGATTTACGTACAGCTATTTCTTCGTCGTCGTCTAATAACAACAACTCTCCATTATACAGCTTATCAAGTCATTCTGATACGGTAATGTCATTAGATATTAGTCCTGATGGAACATCATTATTATCTAACTCCATGGACTCATCGGTGCGAACGTGGGATGTTAAACCATTTGCGTCAGCGGGTAATAATAGTAGATTACTTAAAATTTTCGATGGTGCGCCCGCGGGTATTGATAATAAAATTTTAAGGGCTCGTTACAGTAAAGATGGTAAATTAATTGGTGCGGGTTCAGCTGATAATACTGTAACTATTTGGAATAATTTTTCAGGCAAATTAGAGTATAAATTACCGGGTCATATGGGTTCAGTTAATGATGTGGCGTTTAGTCCTATTGAACCGATAATGGTAACTGCTTCAAGTGATAAAACTTTAATTGTAGGTGAAATCGGTCGTGTTTAATCATTCGAATGCGAGTGCGAAGTCATACGAAGAGCGAAGCGATGAGTGTGTGATAAATTAAGTGCCAAAATTTTACTTTACATCTTGTATTCAGTATCTATATATATATTATAATAATATTTTTTATTTCTTATTTCTTCTTACATTATTTTTTACATTATGAGCCATTGAATATTTCCAAATGCAGCCTGTAAGGTTAATAGTGGTGACTTGTTAACAACTCCCGATCTTCACTTACAACATCAATTCGGTGTCAAAATGGTAAACTCTCAATTACTATACGTTGCATGGTTCTTCGTACCGGCTATAGCTACTCGCAGTATTTTATTTACTTATTACAAGATAACAATCCCCGCTGATGATCCTGTACCACAACCTGGTTCAGTTCAGCATACTCGTGATTACCGAAAAGTATTGGCAAGTGTACTTATTGCCATGTCAATATTTCAAATCATTGAATCATTCTGGAATGTACTTTATTCACCTACATCCGTTAATTCTTACGCTAATTCCTTTTACTCTATGCTGGGTGTAAGGGGTGATGTTGATGCCAAGACTTTGAAAAAGGTTTATAGAAAGTTAAGTGTTCAATATCATCCTGACAAGATTTCACAATCGGGTCCCGAAGCCATTGCAGCCGCTGAAAATTTTTGGATTAAAATTAGTGAAGCAAATACTCTATTAGCTGACCCTGTCCTTAAATTCGGTTATGATAAGTTTGGTCCTCAGGTCAAAACTTGGTTAGGTAATGATAATAATGCAGTTAAATTTGGATCAGCCGCGGAAATTTTGACGTTTGGTATGAGATCTACAATGTCATCATATTACAGTATTAGTTTAATCCTTATGGTAATCACATGGGGGTTAGGTATCGCTCAGGCTGGTAAATATTTTAGATGGCTCATTTTTTTCACTCAAGCGATCTTAGAATATCATATTTTACTTCGAGCAAGTCCCCTGCCTTTCTTGACTTATTTCAATATTTTACCTTACCAATCTATTCAAATCTTGCGTAATATAACTGTTTCATTATTCGTCGCCCTTAGTCAATTGACTCCTCTTATCTTGCAGATAATGGGTACATCAGAGCAAGAATTAGCTTCTTTAAAGCAAAAGGATATTAATCTTAATGAATTATTACAATTAAGTAATGTTATTCAAAATGAAATTCAATTCGCTACCAGACAGGAATTAGAACCATTTAATGGTAATGGTAAGGATTTGGAGAGATTAATTCAAGTCGCTGAACAAGATAGAGTTCAAGCTAGGTTGATTAATGATCCTGAAATTAAATTTGCTATTAATGATTATCAAAATAATACAGCCTCTCAAGAACCTGTTTCTGAACAGTCTCAGGAAAAGAAGGGTACTAAAGTTACTAAACGTAAATCAGAAATTCCTAAATTAAAGTAGGAATATATATATAACTTAATCTAATTTAATCTATAATCTATAATATTTACCGTCTTCAGTATACTTTTCATTACTCCTCATTCCTGACTCCTCTGGCTAGGTTGTAGGGGGATAAACTAAAGCTAGGTTGTAGGGGAATCTGGTAAGCTAGGCCGCAGGGGCGCTCGCTCTTCGCTCGCGCGTTCAAGGGCAAAGATACTAATTTTAGGTGACATATCAGGATTAAAGTAAAAGAAATCCGATATAATTGGTTGATTATAAGTTTTAACCTCCACACATAATAAATGATTTTCAGCACAAAGAGATTTAAATAAATCAATATTCTCAACACTTCTCTCTGTAGCACTCACTAATACCCTTGGTGATGTCGAATCTGGTCTTGATTTTACTAATGTTAATACATAATCGATACATTTGACAAGAGGTTCAATAATGGTTGGATCGTAAGTTACATCAGCCGCTAGGATTAAATCAGGTAACGTGGCATCAGATTCATCAATTTTATCCTTATTCCACCATAATTGACGAGTCACAATTTTTGTATTGGGTGATTTTGATAATAATAATGATTGATTTAATTCAATGGTCCTCTCTAGCGCCACCATAACTTCGTCATCACCGTCCGTGAGGGTGATTTTAGATGGTTGAAGATTAAGTACGGCGCAGAGACCAACAACACCTGTACCGGCACCTAATTCTAAGATATGTTTGAATTCACTTGGCGTTAAAATGGTGGGAATTGATAGATGTGTACATTCAAGTATAAAGTCAGCTAATGCCATACCGGCTTCCCAAGTTCTACGACCAGTTCCACCACCCTGAGCTAATACATTTCGTTGTTCATTGATTTTAATACTCGGGTATCGGCCAGTTTGTTGATCAATGAATGGGATACCGGTGTATTCCACTAGCGCATCATCGTCAGAGTAAGACGACTCACTATTCATCATATTAAAACACATGCATTCAGCATATGATTCTACTAAAAGATCACATTGTTCAAGATCATCATTAGCGTCAATAAACCTTATTATTTGTTTGAATACATTTTGTTTATATGACTGAGGAAAATTAAAGTCATTTTTAATATGGGATATTAAATCATTTTGAGTCTTGTATGGTTTTAAATGAGGCGAAAAATGAGGACTAAGTCCTGATGGATGCTCTTGTTGCCGTAGTGCTAAATCAAGTTGTTTTAGACTCATTGATTTTGGCAAAAATTAATGATCTGTTGTTGATTGTATCAAAAAGATTTGTCCCAACTTGGATCCAGTATATGCATGAAGGATGCTGTAATGAAAACAATGGAGGGCTATAAGAGTGAATAATGAATGGATAACTTTAAATAACTCCTTTCAAGGTGTTGGTCATTTTAATTTAATTTATAGAATTGCAGTTTACTGAATTGTAGTTTATTTCTATTCTTTTTTGTATGTTTTTACAATTTTAAATATTTTTGGAGAGTTAAATGACAAAGTACATATGATGTGAATAAAGAAAAGAAAAGAAAATAAAATAAAAGAGAAAATAGAAGAAAAGAAAATAAAACACACAGTAAAAACAAACTAACGTAAAGCTAACCAACTTTTGAACCAATTGGAGATTAGAATGAATGATCAAAGCCCCCCATGTCAATCTAAATATCAATTTCCATTACTGCAAGGGTTAGGTTATAGTATATTTAGACTATGAGCCAATTGCATTATATGGGTTAAATCGGTGTCTGGTCAAGAGAGTCTGATTTGAAGGACATGGCCATGCGCATACGGAAGCTATGGGAAAGCGACCGAGGGTATAATCCACTGATAATTATTTATAATATTCAGCCAAGAGTAAGGTAAGAACCATACATCAAAGTACGTCATTGGGAATGGATTCCATAGTGCCGTGTATCAATGCTCCTGACGATAGTATAATATGACGGTGTTCTCTTGGTATTTTTAAATTATGTATGCAATGATATATCATAAGCTGGTAGTATTCTACAATAGAAAGTCTATCAACGTCCAGAGTTAAGCTGACTTGTTGAGACAGTGGCAAAACTAAATAATAATAGCTCATTGATAAATGAGACGCCTTGAATGACCCAGGGCCAACGCGCATGGGCGCAGCAATTTACGCTGTTCAATGGGGTCGGGGGTCAATGGATTCGGTGCCAAAATTCGCAGGAAACCCCGATAATGCCGATGAAGCCTGATAACAACGGTTCAAGTCTGGTTGGGGAGGGGGCATCGCCTCTAAGCTTGGCGTAAGACAGCATGGCGATGATCAGGCGGGCCATTTAGTGTGACGCCGCACATGGTTTCTTCAGCCACATCTCGCCGCACTTCCATCTCTCACTCATGGCGGTTACTTATGTCCCAGCGAGCCGGGATCAGGTGCTTGCGGTGGCTAACTGGACTTAGACCATACTATGTCTCAACATGACTCTATCCAAGCAATAATTGTAAGAACTAATTCGTAAAGACGAAAACAATGAATATCACTTTAAAAATAACAATAAATATAAATCATTATCCAACTTGTCAAATTCGTTCGTCCTGTTGCTGATTACATCACATAATACCCGAACGGCCCGTTTCTCCGTCCCCAACCGCTACTCTGGTAAGCCTTCAGACAAAAGTGACCGCCACCCAAGGTGGCGGACCTTACGCCGCACAAGGCCCTTGCGGTTGGTTGGGAAAGATCCCGCCGCACGCCGCACCCCCAACATAAGATCCCCGGCTTTATCGCACCGGTCCCGTTGTGCTTCGTTTAAAACTCACACCTTTTTCGCTCTCTTTTCCCAACATCTCCCTCCCCTTCCTTTTCTACTCTCTTTTTCCCCAGGGTTTCATCGGACTTTCTATTTATATACAATCTATTTGATTCGTTTTGTTGAGCTCGTTCCTCGTTCCAACTTTCGTTTCCGTCTTTCGTTATACAGATTTTCGTACAAAAATTTACTTGGTTGCCTCTTCACTACGTTATCTTCGGCCCATCGGATCGTAATCTAATATAGGTGCGTCAATCAGTCTTTTGTACCTCTAAACCCTCATTACAGATATCCGTTTAAATATATATATCTTACTTTCGCTCGATTTTTTCTTTTAATCTCCCTCTCTTTTTCATTCATTTTTCTTTCTCATCTCTCTATTCAACATGGTCGCTAAAATCGAATCGGTTGATATCGAGAGTATCAACGTTATCGCCACTGGTGCTAACGTTAATCACATCAATAAAGTCAGTGCCGCCTTATTAAGTAAGGACAATGAAAAGGAAATTGAAAAGACTCTTCATATCTCGGAACAAGCCATGACTTGGGAAAACTGGACTGAACACATCAATTGGTTAAATACTACTTTAGTACTTCTTATCCCCATGTTTGGTATTCTTATGACCCCCTTCACACCTTTACAATGGAAGACCGCCGTTTGGGGTTTCTTTTACTACTGTTGTTCTGGTATTGGTATTACAGCTGGTTACCATCGTCTTTGGTCCCATAGATGTTACAAGGCCGTTACACCCGTTAAGATTGTTTTGGCCGCTATTGGTGGTGCCGCTATTCAAGGTTCTATCAAATGGTGGTCTAATGGTCACCGTACTCATCATCGTTTCACTGATACCGATAAGGATCCCTATAATGCTAAGCGTGGTTTCATGTACTCTCACATGGGTTGGATGGTTTTCAAGCAAAACCCTAAATTAAAGGGTAGAACTGATATCTCTGATCTTAATGCTGACCCCATTGTTCGTTTCCAACACAAGCATTTCCTTGAAGTTTTAATTGTTATGGGTTTCCTTGTTCCTACCATGGTCGCCGGTTTAGGCTGGGGTGATTGGTGGGGTGGCTTTATCTGGGCCGGTATTATTCGTCTCTTCGTCGTTCATCAAGCTACATTCTGTGTCAATTCTTTAGCTCATTGGATTGGTGAGCAGCCCTTTGATGATATTCGCACCCCCCGTGATCATGTCTTGACCGCTTTAGTTACATTTGGTGAAGGTTATCATAATTTCCATCATGAATTCCCCTCTGATTATCGTAATGCTATTAAATGGTATCAATATGATCCTACCAAGTGGTTAATTAATACCATGTGGTTCCTTGGCCTTGCCTATGATTTAAATACTTTCTCACAAAATGCAATTGAACAAGGTTTAGTTCAACAACAACAAAAGAAGATTGATAAATGGCGTGGTAACCTTAATTGGGGTGTACCCATTGAACAGTTACCTATTATTGATTATGATGATTTCAAGGCTCAATCCAAGGATCGTGCTTTAGTTCTTGTAGCTGGTATTATTCATGATATTACTGATTTCGTTGATAATCATCCCGGTGGTTTAGCTCTTATCAAGTCTTCTATTGGTAAGGATGCTACCGCTGTTTTCAATGGTGGTGTTTACAAACATTCTAACGCTGGCCACAATTTATTATCAACAATGAGATGTGCTGTACTTAGAGGTGGTTGTGAAGTTGAAATTTGGAAAAATAAGGGTGAAAATAAATCAGTTAAGGATACTGAAGGTGCTCACATTATTAGATCAGCTGAACAACAAACTCGTGTCGTTAATGTCATCGCTGGTAGTGGTGTTGCTGCTTAAATTAATTGCATTAAAAAAAAATAGAAAAAAGAATTATGCAACAAAAAAAAGATAAAAAACCAAAAAAAGAAATAATGGTGGATTGGCTTTCCTTTCATTCCCATTACTTATTCTTTAATATTCATTTTTTATTGTCTTCATTTTTATTTTATTTTAATTTTCATTGTCTTTCATTATTTATTCATTGTCATTACTTTTTAGCGACATTTACTTTTTTTATTTTATCGATATACCCACCTATTAAATCATCCATTCGTTTAAAAAGTAAGATTATGTTCCATTTTCATTCTCATTCTCATTCATAATATATATATTGCAGCCCTATTATCAGGGCCAGGGTTTACTCACATATGCTGACGGACATTGGGATAACGCCGAACGACCGCGATTCATCTACACCTCCTTAAAAGTATACAAGTCTAAACATTTTATTATTTCAATACTTGAATCTATACATATTAATATTCAATCTTTATAATGGTATGTATTTGAATTGTGGGATATCATCTTTCTTTTCGGGAGACGGTGAGCTGGTATGGCTGCTGGTGGAGGTTATGGTTGGTTTCGTCGCAAGCCGATACGGTATCAGGGGGCCCACTTCTATGAGAATAATCTTTATAAGGATATGAAAACTAACAATTATTTAGTCAGCTCAACAATCCACTGGTATTCAAACTCTTTTAGAGGTATGTTTATCGTAATATTTTTAGGGATCGATCATGGATTAATATTAATGATGTTTTTAGGCTGAAAGAAAGGCGCATGAAATTGTTCAAAATGCTCGTGCTTGTAAGTATACTGTTATTTAACTGATTAAATCCGCTGGTTATTTTCTAACATTTCTAGACCGTACTACTCGTCTTCGTGCCGCTAAGAGTGACGCCGCTAAGGAAATTGAACAATACAAGATTGAAAAGGAACAAGAATTTAAGCAACATCAATTAACTCATACCGGTTCTAATGATCAAGCTGAAAAGGATGCTGAAAGAGATGTTCAATCTCAATTAGATGAAATTAAACAATTAGCTCAATCAACAAAGGGTGCTGTCGCTGATAAATTAATTATTGCCGTTGCCACTCCTACTCCGGAATTACACATTAATGCTTAAATCTTGTGTTCTAGAAAAATTGGAATCTATTTTGCTCCCCTCCCCCCCGTTTGTTATCTTTAATTTATTGGTTTTGGTGACTTCTGTTATTTATTTGCTATTTCATGTACTCAATCTATTCATATTTAAATTAATGGCGACCTTATCGAGAATGCTGAGCGTAGCGACGTAGCCAAAATAAGTGTTGCACTTAATACGGCTATCCTCTATAATCCATTATAAAATCAATATCTTTCCGTATATAATATATGTAAAATATCCATAGTGCCTTCCCTAGGGTGACCTAACCCTGGATATAGCAGCTACTACTACCACACCATTGAATTAGCTTTTTAGATTAAACAGAAACTAAAATGTCATTAAAATACGATTATATTGCTAAAATAGGTTAGTAAATACCAGTGGTATTACTATATTGATGAACAATACTAACAATTTCTAGTCCTCATTGGAGACAGTTCATGTGGTAAATCATCGTTAATGACAAGACTTACCGATGAAAGATTCCTCAAGAATCCATCAACGACATTAGCGGCAGAGATTGGTACCAAGATAATTGCAATTCAACCAAAATCTACAACGATAAATGCCAACCCGGACCCAGCGGCTATTAAATTACAAATTTGGGATACGGCAGGTCAAGAGACATATCGATCCTTAACGAAATCATATTTTCGTAATGCGGCAGGTTGTCTACTTGTTTATGATATAACGAGACTAGAAACGTTCGAGCATGCAAGAGGTTGGTTGGCGGAAATTAGAGATGGTGTTATGAATGATGATGGGGAAAAGGTTGTTTGTTTCTTGGTGGGGAATAAATTAGATTTAGCTGATGGTGGGGGCCGACAAGTTAGCTTTGATGAAGCGAATGAATGGGCGATCGAGGAGGGATTAACGTTTATTGAAACTTCAGCAAAGACCGGCCACGGTGTGTTAGAGGCTTATGAGGGTGTGGCCAAGGAGATATATAATCAAATTATTCAGACTGCTGAGAATAAATCAACATTAGGTGTTAAAAGACGAGGTCAATCAAGTTTATTAGATTTAGGTAAACAAGAGATTAAAACAAGTTGTTGTTAATTACGACAATTATTATTATATAATATATTCATCACTATATACATACTTCACAAAGACTCGTCACACTCATGGCTTCGCGCTTCGTGCTCTAACTATACAGCCAACAACTCGTTAACTTCGCTTAAAGCCGCTAACAAAACAGCATTATCCGAACCTATCGTTAATCCAGTTTGATAACATTGTTGAGCATCAGACAACTTATTAATAGCCTGATAACACTTACCCTTACGGTAGAAGTTCAGAGGACTAGTAGGAATAACCAACGCCAATAACGAGGCATCAGAAAAAGCATCAGCCCATTGTTCACCTGCAATATTAGCATCACATCTCAAAGACATGGCTTGACCAACTTCAGATAATGTGAAACCAAATGATTCCCAACGGGCACGACGAGAAGCAATTTCTAATGCCATTGACGCTAAACGAGCCGTTTCAGTATATTCAGCCTTTTTAAAATGAGAAATCGCCTTGTCTAACATCTTTTTATAGCTTTCAGTAATCTTGGCTGTACAAGCATTACTGACCGGGGGTATATCTTCACCGAGGGTGGTAAGATCGGCGACAAGACGGTTAATGGCATCAACGTCCTCGGTGAGCTCTTTACTCAGACTGTCCGAGGGGGGCGCAAGGGCTGAATCGATTGTGATTTTGTGCGTCTTGGTATCGTATATAATAGGACTGGTCATTGTGTTGATATTTTAATATATATATATTCCACGGTGATGATATTCACCGTATTGAATCAAAGCTCCTTGAATGACCACGTCGGGATCGATGTCAGCGCTGACGTCAGCTAGCCATAATCCTAGTAACCACATAGCTGATACATCACTATCCGCCGTTATCGTTTCCATCAGTGGTGGCCAAACCCTAAGTCGGCCATGATGTACAGTTATGCCAGCCGCGGCGTGCAGGTCCATCGCAGGGCTCGGCGTTAACCACGTGAGGTCGATGGCCAATAAGCAGCACTGAGTTACGATGGATGCCGGAAATCGTATGCGGAGAAACACCCCCTTTATCCCTGATGGTAAAACTTATACCACCCTTCATCGCCGAACACCAGTGTAGAGCTTGCCGTCAATATAGGAACCGTTTGGCAGGTTTTCGTTCGTTCAAATACGCGTAGTGCATAATTTAAGCAGGGCCAAGGAAAGTTTTTCGTTGGGAGCATAGTAAGGAAGGGTCACGCCGACACTTCAACACTGAAGGCAACATACTAGTTAAAGTCCCAGTCTCTGCTGGGACTTTGTGCCTGCCTGGGAGGTCTCGCCTCACTTATACGCCCCTTGCTGTTTTTCTTTAACCTTCTTCCTCTCTTGCCGCCCCCCACCTTAGCACCCACCGCGCCTGTTATTGCTTTTCTCTTCTTATCCCTAGTTTTTTTCGTCGTCTGTCGTCTAGTTTTGACGTGTAATTTATTCTCTCGTGTTTTTTCGTTATAGTTATTTGGTATGTACAGTTTGATACTCATGAGTTTGACACTCATGAGCATTGTGTTCAATGGTGTTTGGCTCATGACGGCTCCATCGTTAAAGGTCATGACACGGTTGATTATGTCGTTTTCTCGTCTTATTAACACAACTAGTTATTTGCATTATTATATCCCAGTTTTCGGTATTCGTCTCGTTTTCATTGTCTCAACTTTTCTCGTCTGATTTTACCACATCTTTATCACATTTTTAATTGTTTATCTCAACATGTCCTTCTCATACGATAACGTCCCTACCGGTCCCTCATCAGGTACTTCCCAACCCTCGCAACAATTTATGCCTCAGCAACAATCACCTCAACAACAACCCTCGCAACAATTACACCACCAACAACATCAACAACATCAACAACCTTTCGCCTCCGCCGATAAGGTTAGTACACTATGGATGGGTGAATTAGAACCCTGGTATGATGAAGAAGCTATCAGTAAAATTTGGATGACTTATGGTGAAAGTGTTAACGTTAAACTTATTCGTGATAAATTTTCTTCATCTAATAACGCTGGTTATTGTTTTGTCGATTTCTCTAATCCTGCCGCCGCGGCTAAGGCTCTCAATTTACATGGTACTCCCATGCCTAATACTAATAAAACTTTCAAACTTAATTGGGCCGCTGGCGCTAATGCCGGTGCCGGTGGTGCCGGTGGTTTACCCATGAAAAAGGATGAACGTGATTATTCAATCTTTGTCGGTGATTTAGCCTCGGATGTTGCTGAATCGGCACTTTTACAATTATTTCAGTCTCGTTATCGTTCATGTAAATCAGTTAAAATTATGGCGGACCCCGCTACTAATATCTCCAAGGGTTATGGCTTTGTTCGTTTCGCTGATGAATCCGATATGCAACATGCTCTTAATGAAATGCAAGGATTCTTCTTTAATGGCCGCCCATTACGTATCTCTAATGCTGTCCCCAAGAATCGTTTAGGTAACCAACAACAACAACAACAAAATATTCATCAAAATAATGGTAATATGAATCCAAATGGTATGATGCAACCTAATGGTGGTATGATGCATAATGCTTACTCTCAACAAGGCGGTCCCGGTCCTATGATGTATAATCCTCAAATGGGTATGGCCCCAGTTGGTTACTTTGGTGCACCTCAATCAATGAATCAATTCACTGATCCTAATAATACTACTGTATTCGTTGGTGGATTATCAAGTAATGTCACTGAAGATGAATTAAGACTCTTCTTTACATCGTTCGGTGAAATTACTTATGTTAAAATCCCCCCCGGAAAGGGTTGTGGATTTGTACAATTCGTTCAACGTTATTCCGCTGAACAAGCAATTACCCAAATGCAAGGCTATCCTATTGGTAATTCTAGAGTTCGTTTATCATGGGGTCGTTCTCAAAATCAAAATGGTTTAGTTAATACTCCTTATCGTTCTAATCCCTCTGCTCCCGTTTATCCTCAATTAGGTATGCCACCTCAAACACCCTACGGTCCCTATGCTCCTATCAATCCTCATGCTGCCCATGTTCACCCTCCACCTCAACAAGGTCAAATGATTCCTCCTCAAGCTGGTATCCCACCTCAAGCCGGTGCTCAAGTTGCCCCAGGTCAAGATCCATCTGAACCTATCCCTGTGGCTCGTCTTAATGAATTATATTTAGCGGCAAAGGATGGAAGGTTAGATCGTATGGAATCAGATAGTAATGGATTTCATGGTGTTTATACCCAATAAGTATGTCGCGACGCTCCATACTTATTGTGTGAGGGTGACTGAGTGAAATTGAAGAACCAAGAACCATAAAGTTTCATATTTTTGAACTCTTAATCCTGCTACCTGCTATTCCCTCTCACGTTTCCTTCTCTTGCGCTTATCCTTCCCTCTCGTCATTCTCGCTTCGCTCGAACGATTCTCTTCTTTCTTTTGGTAATCATCAAAAAGCTCCTTTATTTTTCTTATTTTTCTTATTCTTCTTAACCCTTTTAATATTGCTTTTATTTTCTTGTATGGTGTTGTGTTGTTTTTGATTCTTCCGTTTTTGATGGTTTTTTTTATCTTGGTTTTTATCTAAATTAATTTTAGTAACCACTACTTTCTTTATGCTTTTTCGTTTATTGATTCTCTTACTTATTTCTCTCATTTAACAGTTATTTTTGATTGTATTTTGCTTTGTTTTGTTTTGCTTTGTTTTGTATTATCTGTCTTTTTTGGTTCTTTTTTATTCCTGAATGTTGGTTTCATTCTCTTCCATAGATGCTGTGTTGTGTTGATTTTTGTTTTCCACGTTTTTTCGGATCTTAGTGTTATTTATATTAATTGATTCAACTTATTTATTTAACTATATAATGAATATATTATGAACATAATTTAACTCTCTTGGTGTTGCCATTTTTAACGCGTTATAAACCCTGGGTTAGGGTATTATTATCCATTACGTTACATGTCACGCTGCTTGGTGGGAAATTATCGGCTGGTGGTTTCACATGAACATTTTCAACACCGACAATCAACCCAAGTGGCGATATAATAGGGTATTGTTTTTTACTTAACACCACAAAGAAACTTAGCACTTCATTGGAAACTTCTTGTGGATATAATTCAAATTTAAGGCTTTCAATTGGTGGAAATATTTCGGCAGAATTTTATTGTTAAGGTAGAGAAATTTCAATAAATATTTTAATTCGCCCCGCTTTCAAAGGGATTAAAAAGGGATAAAATTAAAAAAGTAGACATTTTTAATATAGGAAACAGTGTGATATAACCTTGAGTCGTACTTAATTTCTTTGCATTTATTTATTCACGTGTTTAAATTAATAACGAAACGAATTGATCTTGCTTAGTTCTGAATCACGACAAGCCGACGCATATTAAAAACACGACACTGTTTAAAGACATGGAAATATTAAGCAAGTAAACTCACTAATTGTCATATTTATTTCTCCTGCATATAACACACATACAATGACATCACAGTCTCAATCGCAATCACCCGTTTCAAAACGTCGAAAATTAGATATAATCGTTAAGCTTGAGAATGATGATAATTTAACGCATCACAATTTAAGAAGATCAACGCGAACTGCGACCACCACGGCTACTGTTGAACCCCCGAAAAGATCAAAACCAACGATAGAAAGGACAACACCAGATTACAGTAAACTAACAATTGAAGAATTGCGTGACCTTGATATCCGTGAAAAGAAAGTCCGTTTAGCTAAAATCTTAATGGATAATGATGCAAAAGTACGACTTTTATTTCATTTAGAAAAATTTGTTTCATTGGTTAATTATGATCCTAATCAGGCAAAATTGGATAACAGTAGTGTATTTGAATTATTTCGACAAAAGTATGACCTTTGGGCAAAAGTCGCTGATACAAAATCCGGTGGTCGTAGAGCAACTCGTAGACAAATTCATCAACAACAAAAAAGTGTATTAGGTGATCTTATGAATGATCCATTTATAAGGATTATCTTAGAAGGATCAGAAGGAGATGCATCAGAGATGAAAAGTGAGGTGAAAAAGGTTAGTGTTCCCCTAATATCCAAGACAGTTTCAATACCGACACAATTGACACCGGTGCCGACGCCGAGGAAACGACGAGGTAGACAACCTGTTCAACAAGAACCTGATAATAAATCCGAACATGAAGATACAAAACGTCGTAGAGGTAGACGAATTATTAAAACCGACATCAACCACAACGGCAACAATGTCGAAAATAACGAACAAGAAGATATCATTGACGTCGGATACATTTACGATTACGAGAACGATAGTGATTACGACAGTGATTTTAATCCTGAATTTGCTCTTGAACAATTCGGTAGTCATATACCAAGAGTTAAGTTAAATTATAAATTACCGCCACCAACAATCACCCACCCTTCACATATCGCAAAACCGAATTTCAATAACTCGCTAGACGACTATTTATCTTCATTCGCTATCTTGGACGAAGACATGACCCGTGATGAATTAGACGGTTATGTAAAATCACAAGTTGAATTAAGACAGCGGATTGATCGCGCGAGACAGAATGGTGTTTTATTTGACGTACAAGGTGAAAATACTAATAATGCTAATATTAATAATAATGGTAATGGTAGTAGCACAATTAATGGGACTATGATGTCAAAATTAAAACCATATGTTGATATTGATAGACCATTAGCTCATCATGATCATTTAATTTCACATGCTATTTTCTTCGCTAAACTAATGTCTGAAGAACGTAAAGCTCATGTGTCACGGGCAAAGAGAATTGCTGGTATGATTGACTTACATTCAAAACGATTAAAGGGTGCAGATGAAAAGGAAAGAAAATTTGAACAAAAGAGAATTCGTCAATTAGCTCGTAAAACTGGTCAAGAGGTCTTGAAAAAATGGAAATTAGCTGAAAAGATCGTTTTACAGAAGATGGCTCAAAGAAAACAAGAAGAACAACGTAAAGAGGGTAAAAAGCAATTAAATCAAATTTTAGAAAAATCTGCGTTACTTCTGGAGGCTCGTGCTGCTGATATGGTATCAACACCGAATAATGAATACGAGTCAATGACCGATAGGGATAATATTGATCAAAGTGATATTAATTTCGATAGTGATCAGAGTTTAAGTGATGTAGATATTTCAGCCGTCGAAGATTCTTCGATCTCCTCTAATGAGATTCAGCACAGACCTAAGACAAACCTTTATGAAGATGACAATAAATTGACAGTTGAACAATTAAGAGAGAAGTACAAACTTCTCGAGAATATGAAAATTGATGAAAATTCTGATAATGCAAGTGATGCTGATAGTGAAAGTGATGAAGAAAGTGACGAAGAAAGTGAAACTGAGAGTGAAATTGAAAATGAAATTCAAGCTGATAGTGGATTCGAGACAAATACCACCAATAAGGTAGATTCATTAACCGCTGCCAATCAGGATATTAAACCACTTAGTGAGGATCTTGTCATGGAATCACCCTCCGTGAACGGCAATATACCAAGCGAAAGCGATGAAAACATTCCTATGGACTCTGAAGAAGATAGCGATAAAGATTCTGAATCGAGTTCAGGTTCAGAGTCAGAATCACCACGTAAATCGGATAAATCAACAAATGTGTCACCCGAGGCGTCAGGCCTAGCATCATTATTTTCATCAAATATATCAGGCGATTCCGATGATTCGGATGCTGATGTCGAATTCGATAATTCTAATATCGATGAGTCTGATCAAAGTATTAAAATGGATAGTGAAGATGAATCAAATTCTGATTGGGACTCAGATTGTGTATCTGATCAAGAGAAATCATCAGGATCGGGTTCATTACTGGGTAATAATGTAAGTGACGGCGATGATAGTGATGATTATGATGAATCTATCAAAGCGGAACCTATGCAAGCTGTTGAAACCGATATTAAGCCAGAGGAAGAATTGAAGTCGGAAGTTCCACAGGATACTGAAGATTTAGAAACCGTTGACCGTAGTTCGAGAAACTCAAAATCGAACGAGAAGGAAGGCCCTTCTACTGTGGCGCCCTTCTTATTAAGAGGTACTTTACGGGAATATCAACATCTTGGTCTTGATTGGCTTGTGGGTTTATACAATAGTAATACAAATGGTATTTTAGCTGATGAAATGGGGTTGGGTAAAACTATTCAAACAATTTCTTTGATCTCTTATTTAGCCTGTGAAAAGGAAATTTGGGGTCCTCATTTGATTATTGTACCAACCAGTGTTATGCTTAATTGGGAAATGGAGTTTAAACGATTTGCTCCTGGATTTAAGGTAATGACATATTACGGGTCACCAGCTCAACGTAAGGAGAAGAGACGTGGTTGGAATAAGGATAATACTTGGCATATTTGTATTACTTCTTATCAATTAGTAATTCAAGATCAATACGCTTTCCGTCGTAAGAGATGGCATTATATGATTCTTGATGAAGCTCATAATATTAAAAATTTCCGTTCTCAACGTTGGCAAGCATTACTTAATTTCAACACTGAACGTCGTTTGCTTTTAACTGGTACACCATTACAGAATAATTTGATCGAATTATGGTCATTGCTTTATTTCCTTATGCCGTCCTCGAAGGCATCATCTATGAGTATGCCTGATGGATTTGCTAATTTAAAAGATTTTCAAGAATGGTTTGCAAGACCCGTTGATAAAATGGTTGAAGGTGGTGAAATGGCCGATAAAGAAGCGAGAGCAACCGTACAGAAACTTCATCAAATATTAAGACCGTATCTTTTACGTCGTTTGAAGGCAGATGTTGAAAAGCAAATGCCTGCAAAGTATGAACATATCATTTATTGTCGGTTATCTACTCGTCAAAGATATCTTTATGATGATTTTATGTCAAGGGCGCAAACTAAGGAAACTTTGGCATCAGGTAACTTTTTAAGTATTATCAATTGTCTTATGCAACTTCGTAAAGTTTGTAATCATCCTGATTTGTTTGAAGTTAGACCAATTGTAACCTCATTGGCCGTACCTCGATCAGTTGTAGCTGATTATGAAATTAAGGATTTGTTAATTAGACGTCGGTTACTTCATGAGAATGATGGAGTTAATTTGGATTCCCTTAATCTTATTATCATAAAGAATGAAGATATGAGTACTTATGATGCTGATAGTATGATTAAGATTCAAGCTCATGAGCAATTAGCAGAAGAATGTCGGTTATTCAGTAAATCAATCAAGGAAAGTGATTTGAAGCTTGATTTATCGACACTTGAGGGTCATTCAAGGTATAAGAAGGCGAATAAGTTTAAATCAATCCTTGAAAGAACACAATATGCATTACATATTAGCACTTTAAGAAGTCAAAAATCACCAATTTATGGTCGTAATGTTCTTAGAGTCTGTGCGTTAATAACTAAACCTCATCCATTAACTATTGATAATAGTAAATATGACTGGACGAGAAATTATTTACTTGAAGAGGTTAAAAGGTCACCAAAACAACGTCAATTACAAATGGTGGAAGTTATTGATACATTTTCCTTTGTTACCCCGCCAGTCGTTTGTTTAGATATGGTTAAATGGTCATTTCAGGGACTTGATAATGACACTGTGAACAAGATTCGTAATGATTATATGGAGGATGATCCGTTCCATCAATCACAGGTGAAATTATCTATTCAGTTCCCAGATAAACGATTACTTCAGTATGATTGTGGTAAGTTACAGCGATTAGCTTTACTTCTGCAGGATTTAACTGCTGAGGGTCATCGAGCATTAATTTTCACTCAAATGACTAAAGTATTGGATATTTTAGAACAGTTCTTGAATATTCACGGTTACAGATATTTAAGACTTGATGGCTCTACAAAGATCGAACAACGTCAAATCATGACTGAAAGATTTAATACTGATCCCAAGATTCCAGTTTTCATCCTTTCAACTCGTTCAGGTGGGTTGGGAATTAATCTTACCGGTGCTGATACAGTAATATTCTATGATTCCGATTGGAATCCTTCCATGGATAAACAATGCCAAGATCGTTGTCATCGTATTGGTCAAACGAGAGATGTTCACATTTACCGATTTGTGTCAGAATACACAATCGAATCGAATATTCTCAAGAAGGCTAATCAAAAGACAATTCTTGATGATGTCGTTATTCAAGAAGGTGAGTTCACAACTGATTACTTTTCAAAGATTTCTGTTCGTGATATGTTAGGTGATGATCTAGGCGAGGATGTAGCTAATGATAAATTATTGCTTGAGGAATCATTATCGAGTAAATCATTAGAAAGTGCACTGGCCTCAGCTGAGGACGCGGAGGACAGTGCAGCTGCAAAGGCCGCAATGAAGGAAGTTAATGTTGATGCTGAAGATTTCGATGATAGTAGAGTGAGAGCTAGCAGTGCTAGTTCAAGAGCCGTCTCACAGACACCTGGACCGGAAACTGATCAACCCGGTAGTAATACTGAACCCGGTGTTGATTCTCCTGTTGTTAGTGAACAAGATATGGCAACGGCTCAGGATGATACTCGTAGGTCAGTATCTATTTCATTGGAAGATGAAGAAATTGAGGAAGAAATTGGTGATATTGATGATTACATGATTAAGTTTATTGAAGAAGGTTGGTTTTGGGATTCAAAATAATGTAAAAACTGGGAATATATTTATTGTTTTGTATTTAAGATAGTTAATTTTATTAATCTAATTTCGCTCTAAATCTTTTTACTTTAAACCTATTTAATGTTTTTTTTAAATATATTTTAATATTTACCAAAATAAAGCACCAACGACGAACAAGGAAGAAAGTACGGCGAATGATGATGCAGTTGCCGCAGTGATGAATGATGACGCGGTTGATGACGTACTCGTTGAATTTTTAGTACCATCAAGAATTAATGTCACATTTGTGCCATTATCAGCAATCAAGGCAACATCATAAAAAGTAGCCATGGTTTCAATTGTTTCATTCATCAGATCATTAGGGTAAACGAGAACAGTGAGTAAATCGGATGAAGCAGCAAGTTCTTCTAAGAAAGTTTGATCAGCAGTATCACATGAACAATCTTGTTTAGGTTCACAGTAACAGTTAACATGAACATCGATAGTATCATTACTTTGAGAGGGAGGATAGAAAAGTGATTGGGGGACTTCAACGGTTTGATTATAAAGGTAAATACCATCGTTGGAAGAGCCGTGACTCCAGGGAATAAAGTAGAGACCTCCAATAAGGGTAAAAGGGATAAGGAATGGGGTAAGGCCTAAGGGTGAAATCCGACCAGCGGAATAAACACTTCTGGCACCACCGCCATAGTATCCAGCTGATGAAACACCATTAGATGCTCTGGTACCGCCTGAACTGGACGTTGAACCACCCTTGCTGCTCGAAGAACTCGAACCTGATGATGAACTACTACTACTGCTACTACTAGCTCTACCACCACCTCTACTACCACCTCCACGGTGAATGCCAATGATATGTCCGTTGATGGTAATACTTCTTTCCGCAATGAAATCACCTATTAAATTGTTAGTAGCCATGGAAGGCAGATCAAAGAGCTAAAAGCCCAACTAGTGATGGTGGTACATACCAATTCTGGTGATACTAATAGGGAACGCAAGCGTTAATGCTAAGAGAGATAATAATACACTAAACACGCTAACCTTCATCGTTCCAGTATTCGTTTATTCGAGATATGAATGTGCTGTAGGTTAAAATTGTTTGATCGCCGTTGGCCCGTCGCCGTTCGCCATTTGGCTTCTCCCAACTTATTTTATGCGGGACGACTCTATTCCGAGATCTTCATTATCTTGGCATGGGAAGGGGAGATTGGTATTATTATTCATTCTTGCAAGATTTTTATGTTAATGTGTTTTGATCCAATTTGCATTAAGACTGGTGAAGGATTTGATATGAGCAGAGGGTATCTAATGAGACTCAAAGTGACGTAATACCATAAATAGCATACGATTATAAATAATGGGTTATGATCCGTCACCATAGTAGGATTTTATCATCGGATCCTACCATAGTTAGTTTACAGCAATAAAGTAATGTCAATGGAATAATTGGAGGTCATACTCACTATATATGAAAATGATAACTAGTGAATAGAGTAAAGTATAAATTAAAGACGTAAATAGAGTATTTAGAAAGCTCGTGTGTTTGAGTGGAGTGAAGAAGAAAGATTTCGTCATTACTTACTCTCGCTACGCTCGAGTTGACTCATTCGTTTAATGATGTTCTTCTTCTTCGACTTCTTCAACAAACCACTCTTCTTCCTTGGTGGCGGAACCTTCAGCGGATTCAGTTTCAACGTCACTTTGTTCGTAACTGGTTAAGGCATTAGCACCTTCACCTTCAACGACGGGGGCAGTGGGGGCAGCAGGGGTAGCCCAAGACTTAGTTTGAGCTTCAGCATCAGCGGCGCTCACGGGAGTGGGCTTGAAACTCTTGACTTCACGGAGGTAAATGTCGCTTACGGCATTAGGTCTGACGGCAGAAGCGGTGAAAGATCTAGCGAATCTGGGTGTGGCGGCACGACGCTAAAACATAGTTAGTATAATGCGATGATATACATATATATATTGGAATGACAATGTTTTGACGGCATAGTATCAATTGAGTCAAGTCGTTTATCGTTTGTTGACAGCAAGGCATACATGCACGGGTACGCATCGGCTCCTACAACTGTACCGATATCGGGGACCATAGAGCCTCGGAACTCGAGTGTCTATTGTCAGAGACCAAGAACGGGCTCTAGAGTACTCGACGCAGAATTTATCGTACTATCAACAATTCCGATCGTGTTCTACGCCTCCTATCATCACTCTAATCGCGAGCAACACCCGGCAGTTTACCTTAACTCAGCGGTGCAAATGACCATATGGCGTGATAATTCGAGCAATTCACGTACCGCGCTTGAAATACCATCAATTACATGCCTACCGTACACCCGAATTCGAATACATACAAGAGCAAGTCTGAACATTTTGAAATGAGCGAGAAGAGGGTTGTTAATGGACTTGTATAATGTGGTTCGCGGCGTTTGACGCTTCAGAGGTAAAAATTGGATGGATCGCGGTCAACGGTAGGGTAATGGTTGGGCGGGATCTATCAGATAGTGAGCCGTTGCATATATTTATATTGATATATATGCTTATTAGAGATACACAGAAATATTAAAATGCCTAGGATATGTATTTGCCTTGTTATTTAACAGTTTAGAAAGACTTAGTTATGCCTTGTTTTGTGTTCATTTACTAATACCCTCTTACTATTACTGCGATTACTGTGGGACTACCCTCACTCATGACAGCAAAAGCGTCAGAAAGGCTCATTCGGTGGGTAAAAGTCATATCAGATACGTTATTGAATATTATGAAAGTAAGTGTTTATGTGTATCTTATCATTGTATGGTTACGTTTCCATAAACTAACTAGATATTTATTCACCTCCAGCCGTGGCAAAGGAAAAGGGATTGATTCCCCGTGATTTGCCCTCACTCGTCGATCAGTCTACGAAGAGGTCGGTATATTTAGATCAAAGTAGTGAATTGGTATGTTATAACCAGGGTGCACCCGGGTTTGAAATGCCCAAGGTTCATGGTGAAAAGTTTGAGCATGGATCGCAAGATGCTGAGGACCATTTCCATGAAATTCCCCCTCCTGCCGTTCTACCCGGCATGCCATCTGTGCCCGCTGGCTTTTACAATACTGTAGGTAAGACCGTTTAAGGGTCTTACCTACAGTGTTGTGCAACCGTCTGTTGCTCATGTTGGAATCTTTTGTTTGATAGGTCAACAACACCGATCAGTGTATTTGTATTATAAAACCCGCTCAGTCTTAGCTAGATCCTTAGTAACCGCATCAGGACTTGCTCTAAGCCCTTCTAATCTATTATTCTATATTATATTATATATACCATACGTTCAAGATATAATGGTTGTCCCAGCAACTCTTAGTTAAACACCACTTGTTCGTCCTCAAACTCGGGGTTAGGGTCATATGCTGGATATTTTCTTTCTATCTTAAAATTTTCTCTTTTACCTCCTAAAACTCACTGTCCAAACATAAACAATGTCAGCTGAACAACAAGTCCCTACTTTTAAGCTCGTCCTCGTCGGTGATGGTGGTACCGGTAAGGTAAGTAATTAATAGAATTTGAAAATTTCTGTTTCTAGGCTATTCGTAATTCAGTTTTTTCGTCATTTTTTGCGTGATTTTAGCGTGATTTTTGCCAGCTTGCTTTAATTTTTTCAGACCTCTTCAATGGTGGTTCATACGTGTTTTATTTGAAGCTATCGTCGATTAATGTTTAATTCTCCTCGGTCGGCATTGATGGGCTTCAGTACTTTAAGTTTGTCACTCAAAACTTGCTTTTGTGGCTACTTTTCTCTGTTATTAATGTTGCTCCGAGGCGCGTAACCAACTACATCAAGTTTTCATTGCCGATTTGTTTATTATTGAGGTTTGCCACCCTTCGATTATAATTAGCGACACTGTTGCGTGTTGACTTTACTTTAATTGACTCTTTTTGAACACGTTGCTTGCTTAATGGCTTAAATCACACAATTTTAGTGTTGCTGCATAATCAACAACACCAAAAAAAAGAAACCCCATTTTACAGAAAGTCATTTTACTAACAAAAATATATAGACCACCTTCGTCAAGCGTCATTTAACCGGTGAATTCGAAAAGAAATATAATGCCACCCTTGGTGTTGAAGTTCATCCCCTTGCCTTCCACACTAACTTCGGCGAAATTAAGTTCGATGTCTGGGATACCGCTGGTCAAGAAAAGTTTGGTGGTTTACGTGATGGTTACTACATTAACGGTCAATGTGGTATTATCATGTTCGATGTTACTTCCCGTATTACGTACAAGAATGTTCCCAACTGGCACAGAGATTTAGTTCGTGTCTGTGAAAACATTCCTATTGTTCTTTGTGGTAACAAGGTTGATGTTAAGGAAAGAAAGGTTAAGGCTAAGACCATTACCTTCCACAGAAAGAAGAACCTTCAATACTATGATATCTCTGCCAAGTCCAATTACAATTTCGAAAAGCCCTTCCTTTGGTTGGCTAGAAAGCTTGCCGGTAACCCCTCATTAGAATTCGTTGCCTCCCCCGCTCTCGCTCCCCCGGAAGTTCAAGTTGATGCTGAATTAATGAACAAGTACCAGCAAGAAATGGAAGCTGCTACCGCTTTACCCCTTCCTGATGAGGATGATGCTGATTTATAAGTTATTTAAATTAGGTTCTTAATTTTATGACGTGTTAATTCAACATACACCTTTTTTATCTATATTGTACTATTCTATCTTAATTGTTACCCCATATTCACATGGGCGTCATTTTTAGTCATTTTCTTTTTTTCATAATAAAAGTCATAACTAGCCCAAGTCACAATATACCTGCACACTAAATATACTGAATTCAATTCTTGTTGGACACAGGATTACGTAAAAACGCAGTCAGGTTTTCCCATTCTCCCCACCAATTACGTTTATTATAGGTTAATACGATTTATTTTTATTAGGTCAACATCTAAATTCGGAAAAAAGAGTACAGCAATTCAGTAAAAATTTCGAACAAGGTGAAAAATTGCGCTCAACTTGTGATAGCTTACCAATTAAATTTTGTCACTGCTCCTACTCAATAACTACTCAATATAATATGGATCGTGATCGTGAAGGTAGAATTCAATCTCGTATGCGAGGTGCAGCGTAAGTGAAATAATACGATTTTTAATTTACATCAACGGTCTTATTATTTCTTCCTATGGAACTGGTTATTATAATATAAAAAAATTAAAAGAGAGGAAGTAAACGTTATTTGATAAATTTTAAGACCCCAGCTATTTCTGTCGTTATTTTTTTGACGCATGGCAGTGATGCCAATTAAAATGATGGGTTAAACTACAATTTTGATATATTATGAAACGACAAAAATGAACTGGTTTATATTCAGTTACTCTTGCATACCCTGATCGAAAAAAGTTTAAATACTGGGTTCTCGATTTGTAACTATACTTCAGCGTACCAAGATCATCATTTTAATCAATCGAACGGGGTTTTAACATGAAGACATCAAGCATATGTCAATTTTGGAAGAAAAACATCCTTTATACTTGTGTTTTTGGTCGACGAAACTTGAACGCCCGATTGAGATCTAGTTTTATTCTGCTTGAATGCTTTTTTATCGTCCCTTGCCTCTCTACTTATTTTTTGGCTGTCACTATTTGTCACTCTGAATCTTACTAACCCTTTATTTAGGCCAAAGAATATTGACGTTGAACCATTTCAGATTTTTGTTCCTGATAGTAAGTATGATTAAGTTTATTTTGAATTGAGATATTTTTTTCTTGGATATTTTTTTAGTTAACCCTAGTTATAAATAGCACCAAATCGTAGCACGACACTTCCTACGAATAATTTCTTACATGGGCCTTCAATGGATCCAAAAATTTCAGCTCATTTAGATCCGGAGATTTTGAATAATGGGTCTGACTCCGCGGAGGTTTTGAATCAGTCACCTAATTCTTTAAGTTTTAATAATAATCAAATGCATAACGGTTCCTTTGGTGGATTAGGCACTATTGTTACTAATTTTGCTAATCGAAGCATTATTGATTCTAGAAAGCAATCATTAACAAATTCCTTGCCAGCTGTCGCAGTTGATGACTTTTATAAGCAAGCTTTGCCAGTGTTACCTAAATTGACGCCAATTCCTCTGCCATTATCATTAAGGTCCGTTGCCACTACCTCGACTGCATATTCACCGACACGAATTCAAAATTCCGACCTTAATAATAATGATTTAGCTTCCTCATCACCGTTATACTTCAAAAGACCAAGAGGAAGGCCGTCAGGGTCAAACAAAAAGTACAGAATTGGGAAGGCTAGATATGAAATTCAGCCTGAATTAATTGTACCTGCTTCACAACCACTAATCCATTCTTTACCATTTACAAAAATCGATGTGCCAGTTAATAACATCTTGGCTAATGATCCTCCACTGACAACGACGGCGGCATTGCAAGAACCGATTTTGAGTCAATCTCAACCTCTAGTCGTTAATAAACGTGGTCGTCCTCGTAAATATACAATAAATGAAACTTCAGCGTCAACTGAAACATTATCATTGAAAACTTCAGAATTGACATCGGCATCGGCATCGGCATCGGCAACATTACCAGAATCTAGACAAGATGCAGTATTGAAATCAAAACCATTATCAAAATCTCGACCGGAACTATCATCCACGGAACGAGCATTGAGAGTATCACCGGTATCAACGTCTGTGTTGGTGAAAAATCAAGGAAACATTTCTACAAAGAAGTGTGATCGAGAGGATAGGAATGGAAATGTTGATGAATCATTAACTACCTCCCCTCCTTTGGTAGCTAAGAAGCGTGGCAGACCTCGTAAAAATGTTGATCTTTTTATTCCAAAATCTGAATCCCTCGCCGCTAGTCCTACACCTATAACTACACCAACTGCTTCTTTTGATTATACTAATTCGTCACAGTTGTTTCCTACAGTAAGCGAATTAAATGTACCTAAAAGACGTGGAAGACCCCCAAAAATAAAATCTTCCTTTCCTCGGCATTCCAAATCCATTAACTCAACATCAACATCGGCGTCCTCATTACCTCGAGCACAGTCAATTTCAACCAATCCTCCCTCCGAAGGTCATAAGAAGAAAATAGGTCGTCCACTGGGTAGTAAAAATAAAAATATTGAACAAGCACTCTCTATATCAAATCCAGGGCCAAAGGTTCAAACTGTTCTTGCGCCAATAAAATCACTCGCTAAAAGAAATGGTAGGACTACTAGATCATTCACTGCTGCATCACGTGGGAAATTAATAACAGTTAAAATGAAGAAAGTGCCTGGAATTTCAGGAAATTCTGGTGTAATTAATGGCGCCGATGTAGTAGCGCAAGTTATCGATGATTACCTGGCATTGTCAATTGAGAGAAGACGCGAAGAACATTTGCAGTCTGATGATGGTGATGATGAGGAAATTGATCATAATAATAAAACGAAGAAAACTAAAGCTTCTATCATAGCTTCAAAGGAATTGAATGAATTGACTGATACAACTTTAACTAATTATAAGCAAGATTTAGCGACAAGGTTTATTGGGTTGGTAGATTTAATCGATGCAAATAAATCTCTTTGGAGGAAGGTAAAGGAGTCACAAAGAATTCGCAAAGATTTACAAAAAGAACTGCTTCAAATCAGAAGCGATCAAAATAAAGCATCTCAGGAAATGGAGGCTATTCGAGCAGGTTGGCGAAAGGTTCAGGATGATCACCAATGGAGTCAAAATATGAAAGGTTTTGTACAAGCCGTTGAATCTAATAAAAAATCAATGCAAGTTAATGTTTCTTCATCTTCTTTGGTGATTTCAAATCCTTCAGAATCTCTTTCTGGTGGTTTATTGGATAGAACTATTAATGAATTAGAAGGTCTCGTAAACGTCACTGATAAGGATTGGGGGTTAAATGGTCAAGTTGGAAGAATTATTAATAAACTAGAACAACTGAATCGCTCCGTCGGAAGTTGATTTTTTTTCTTCTTTATCGAATTTTTTTTTGGTGTTTTTTCTGTTGTTACTTTGTTTAGTTTCGGCTTTCGATTTAACTATACTATGTAGTGATATATTTTTTATTTTATTTTTTATATCAAGTTGCCAATTCTTGCTTTTGATTTTTGACTCCTATTTCTTTCCCAATAATATGATTACTATATAACATTTCAAGATGATCACCTCGTTTAGCAATCCAGGGATGAAGAAAGCATTCATTGACAGATAATCGCTCACTTGGATCAACTCTGATAAGTTTCTCTATGAAATCCTTGGCCTCATCTGACACTTTACTCCAAGCATGACCATTCATAGTAAATTGACCAGTCTTTACCCTTTCATATAATTGATGAGGTGAGAATCTTTCATTTTTATCAGCTTGTATAATTCCCTCATCGGTCTGGTAATCCCTTTCATTCATAAAAGGTGAATTCCCACAGAATAATTTATATATAATAATGCCTAGTGACCAAATATCAACCTTGAAATCGTAACCCCTTTCAATGAGCGCAATTGGTATTTCATATTTTTTTGTATATGAAATAAAACACCTCTTCGAATCCTGATTGATAGTTTTACTTAATATTGATTCAGCCGAATTTGGAAAATATGGTTTAATGAATTTATCATTAATATTCTGAATATTATTGTTATTCACTTTATTCCATATTTTCGATGACAGGCCTTGATTAATATTCTCAACTGACTCTTTCGAGTATAATTTTAACCTTTTAACAACCTTTGCGCCTAAACAAACTTCAGGGGCACAGTATTCTGGTGTTCCAATAATTGTTGTCATTCTTGTATTCTGATCATCACACTTTTTCGCAACACCAAAGTCCACTATAACAATCTTTGAACCTGATTTCGGCGCTGATAGTAAAATATTTTCAAGTTTTAAATCGCGATGAGCAATCTTATGAGAATGTAAATAAGATAAGGCCTTTAAGATTTGAAAACAAATAAATAAAACATTTTCCTCGGTAAGATTTCTTTTCTCTGATAAGTAAGAGAATAAATCTCCGCCGGTAATTAATTCTTGAAAAATATAAACTTTACTATTTTCATGAACAAAGTCTTTAATGGAGACAATGTTTGGATGATTCAATTCTTGTAGTAATTCTGCTTCCTTGAGACTTCTTTGTAATGTGATATCACTCATTTTCATTTCACCAGTTTTAGGGTTTTTACGAATAAGTTCAATTACTTTACAGGCAAGTTGTTCATTCGTTACCATATCAGCTGCTAGTAAAACTTTTGCATAAGTACCTGCCCCTAAAACACGTGGGGTCATAGTATAGCTATTATTACCAATATTAAAATATTTTGGCTTGAGCGAAACAGCCCGTCCCCTGAGGTAATGGGGTGACATATGAAAGATTATTGAAGCAGAATTTGATATTTTTAATCTATCCCCCTCATTCAACAAAATAGTTTTCTTAAACCCGATGTTTCGGCCATTCAATATTGTTCCATTTAAACTTAGATCAGTACAATAAACTAAAGGAATAGTTTCCTCGTCCACATTTATAACAACAATTTTCAAGTGCCTATACGAGACTGATATTTGAGTAATCACGTAGTGACTGTGATCATCAAAGAAAATAAAAATTAGCACAAAGAAATCTTAAAAATAAAAAAGGAAAAGGAAACTTCCTTATCAAATATATTTACCAGGATTCGTGTCGTCCTACATAAAATGGTTCATCGAACCTCAAGGGAATTTCTAAGAGAAAAGCCACTATTAATATACAAATTTCGTTGCGTCACAAGTTGAGAATCGTAAAAACCTAAACAGTATAAGTACCTTTAATAATTCCCTTCTCTGTTATTTCTAGCCATCCAGCACTCTCTTCAGTGCTAAGGTTTTCAAAGCTTGGAATCTTAAAAATATGTTTTTCAAATATCACAAGGAAAATGTGGTGGTTAGCTTATTTTCATCAAAGAGTTTGATTTTAAAACCATTGACGGCTGAGGAAATTTAAATTTAATTAAAATGAAAGATAGATTCGTTCCAATAAAGAAGCTTTCAATTATCTTTCAAGCTTGGTTTTATCGGAATGGTGGAAATTCATACATTTTCTTGGAGTACTTGCGACATGATTTGGGTTTAGTGGGTGGTAGATGGATGCATGACAGAGCTTCTAAGGAATATGGTTTTGACACAAAGGGTATTGGCAATTCATAATCAAAATTCACGCAAAATTATGTTCTTATTATTATAAATACATACAGGAGTTTTGTCGAAATAATATATATATAAACTATTTCACCATTTACTTTTAGAAAGGCCCTTAACTAAGAATTTCTCAAAAGAGTCATTTTCATTGATTCATCGTGAAGACGCTTAATCGTCTCTTACTAAAGCGACAATCATGCAGTATAAGTAGATAAAGAAGAGGATTAAACTGAAACCGAGCTTAACGAAACTTTCCTTCTTGTGCTTGCCTAAAGTTCTGAAAATCTCAGTGGCATCCAAAAGATATGTGCTTCTGTAAATCTTGTTAATGTTGAAGGCAAGAATGGGGAGATTGAGGAAGAAGGAGATGAAGTATCCATTTATAAGGAAAAGGACGGTGACAAAGGCTTGAATGGCAGCTTCAGGGATCACATACTATAATGATAAAGAGGTTAGTTACCGATTCACTGAAAGAAATCCAGTTTGCCGCAGTAAACTCACTTTGTTAATCTTATTACAAAGATCAACAGGGTTGATGTAATCTAAAAAAAATATTCCACGTGTTAGTGCCAAGCCAAGGACAAGATCAAAAAAAACCACTGGCTTCCATCGTTCCTAGGTTGTTTGAACATACCGCATTCTATTTATACAATATTGGTTAGTAAATTGCAGATAACAAATGGCTTGAAGAGATAAAGATCATAGTAGGGTACCGAAACTAACCTAAATCACTGTACATAACAGTGAAGAAAACTTGAGCAAACAAGTTAGCAGCATTTAAGAAAAGCGCAAGGATGAAAATACTATATATTTGAAACGAATGTCAGTTAATATGGCGTCGTCCTTATGATATGAAAGAAATAAGGGAGGGGCAATGCGTAAAGGCATCGACTGTTTCAGGTATCGAAACACCCGATCATTCGAAAACACCTATTATTTGAAAGAAAACGTACAAGGCCTCACCAAACATGGTTGATTGATATTGTGGATAGTGTTGTGTACCGTCCTCAGGGGAATAAGCTGCGTTCGAAAAACAACGGCGAACTTCGTCTTCTATGCGGGTTAGGGTTTAGATGTTAGCATTCTAGTTGTCGTCATACATTACAAAGTCTCTGGTGAACTTTGTCCTTTTTTATTTATGTTGTTATATAATAGATTATTCTGATTTCTGAAATATTTTGTGGAAAAATCAATGAATAAACTCTGTCAGTTATGTGTAATCCCAGCCTTATTCTGTGTTCTTTCCAATTCCTCAAGAAGAGATCATTAGCATTGATTCAACACCTATAATGGTATAAAAAAAATTCAACGAATGAGACGTGTATAGTTATTGTTTCACATGGTCTGCATTTAGAGGAGATCAACTCTGAGATGGCGGTATTGGCCAAGATGAGTCCCTAATGGACCCTATATCCACTTTCTTTGATCCCAGCCCAAAATGACTTGTTATTCATAAATTTAACTGAATTCAAACTTCTCAAGGGTACTACAGAATACCTCATTCACATCCTTCCAATATTCGTCATGTTGAGGTTCATCGTCATTCCCCTCATCATCACCGTCTTCATCGTCTTCTTCCATGCCAAACTCAGCTTCCGTAGATACATTATTTAATTCTGTTATCTTTTTATTCTCAGGTATATCATCTTTCGATAACTTTTCAGTTTTGTCAATATCGATCCAAGCGAAAATACTCTCGCGACATCGTTCAATAATACTCTCCAACCTAACACAAACCGTCATATTAATGGCCTTATGATCAATCAGATCGGAGAACTTAAGATCCATGGCCTTTAAAAACGCAAACACCGTAATCGCTTGTGAATCTTTTTGCCCTTGTACTTTCTTAATAGGAAACTCTTGAATAAATTCCCCTAATTCATCCACTACTCTTAGTAGATATTCCTCTTGCCCAAACATATGTTTGAAGTTTTGTTTTGTGATACTAAACCATACAAAGTCAACCACAACTTGCAAGTCATGGATTAGCTCAAAAACATCTTTGTATCCCTGTACTTGTGTCACATCTTCACATAACGGCGTTCGGTCAGTTTCGGGTTCGGTATCAGCCAATCTTCTGATCCATCGCCTTTGAGCTTTCATAAGCGATTCGTCTACGTAATTCAAGAATTTCGATTGCTGGCCTAACGATAAGCCATTGGTGTTCTTACTCGTCATTGTTATCTTAATTAGATAATGATCATGTTAGTATACATTGCGCCGGTTCACTGGCGCTGTGGTTTATATGCGGCTTATGCCTAACTTTTGCTGGCCACAGTATTCTGTATAGTATTGAAAAATAATAGCTTGTAAAATGTGCAAAACTATACAAATGCTACGTAATATATTGAAGCTATTCTAATATATAAATTAAATCCAGCCTTGTTTTTCTTTCTCACACACATTAGTATAGTAGAGCATATATAGTCTAATTATATTATATGACGCTAGCGCTTGCAAATAGTGATTTAAGATTTCCATTTGATTCATTTTACTAGTTCGACTAAGTTGATTGTGGGTGGCTGAGTTTAAGAGGTCACCTTTGATAGACGTATGTAAATATTCAGAATGAATGCCTATTAGATGCCATGAAATGATATTTATCTAAACAATGCATACATTAACTTTGATCTTTTCGGCACACCAAGTTAAAGTTTACATTAACTTTGATCTTTTCGGCGCACCAAGTTCAGGTCGTTTAATGAACCTCTCACTAATATTCTGACTGTTCTCAGTACTCGACTTTTTCTGCCTATAAGTATCCCATAATTCCATTGTCTGGATAGCCTTTTGCCATTGATCGGTCATCGTAGCCAATTGTTCTTTCAGGGTCTGTATTTCTTTCTCCTTATTATCCAACCCTTCCTTAGATGATTTATAAAATTCTTCAGAATGAAGTAAATCCCAGACTTCTTGTAAACTCAGTTTCATACTTCGTGAAAGTTCTAATGATGTTTTCGGTAGCGATACCGATAATGCGACTGATGATTCAATACTACCATGCATATTATTCAAGTCATCATAAGCTTGCGATATCAGATCATCTAAATTCAACGGATCGGGATCTGATGTATCTTCAACTGATAGAAATGGACTCTTTAATTTTGATATGCAGAGGATTATAGTGTGAAATAATGATATTAATCGTGCATTCTCAATAACTAAATTCTCATTCACTTCTAGTATCTCCTTTAATCCTGAATTATCCTTCAAGTTTGAACTATTATCAAATGTTCTTGTAATTATTTGATCTCTGCTATCGCCCTCATTTCTTCTCAATGCCATCGATATAGGTAATGAAATATTTAACCGTCTGGGATTGTTTAACGTGCCCCTCATTTTCTCAACTGTCCAATCACGTTTCCTGATTTCAACACTGGCCTTCTCTCTTATCTTATCCACTTCAATCTTCCATTTATGAGTCTCTTCTACGGCTGATTTTACTTTTGCTGTCAACTTCTTTACTTCACGATCCTTTGAGATTAAAATACCCTCTAAAGTTGAAATTTGACGTTCAAAATTGCTTATTTCCTTAGATAAACGGTCTGTTTTATTTAAAGATTGTGATACATCTTTCTCCAACCTAAGTATCTGTGTTGATTGTGATGCGACATTATTCGATAATGATTCATTAGATTGAAGTAAGGCATACATCACATTTATTATCTGACGAGAATTACCCTCATTTGAAGCACCTTCATCAATAAAATCCAATGTTTCTCTATCTCTTAAATACCCCTTAGCTAATAATTGACGGTTGACGTAATTACTGGCATTAGCTACACTTTCTGACATTTGGTTTTCAAATTGTTCCTCGAGATGATTATGATTCCGATTTGGGAGTACTTGTTTACTCAACCTGAGCGGCTGTAAATACATGTCTCATAATGTATTTACAGAGTTATATGTGAAGTGAAGAATTAATATTCTACAATTTAGACTTTTATTTAATAGCCTTATGAATATTATTGTAAGTATACATAAAAATAAATAGCTATAACATACTTTAATCATTATTAATATTTACTGCACTCCCTGTATTCAAATTAACACTCATCGCAAGGTTATTGAAAAATCCATGTTGCCCCGAGCCTATCTTAGGAGTAGTTTGTGGATTGTTTACAGGTACTGACGATTGAGCAATAGGCGCCTGCTGTTGATATTGTTGCTGCGGTTGTAGCTGCTGCTGCGGTTGTAGCTGCTGCTGCGGTTGTTGTGGTTGTGGTTGTGGTTGTGATTGTGGTTGCTGCTGATGTTGCTGCTGATGTTGTTGTTGATATTGTTGTTGTTGTTGTTGTTGTGGTGGTTGTGGTTGTGGTTGATGTTGATGTTGTTGTTGTTGATATTGTTGCTGCTGTTGTAACTGCTGATGTTGCTGCTGTTGTTGTTGTTGTTGTTGATATTGTTGCTGCTGTTGTTGTTGTTGTTGTTGTTGTTGTTGTTGTTGTTGTTGTTCTTTCTGTTGTCGTTCTAAACGTTCCTGTTGTTGATATACTTTAAACGAAGAAACTTCAAGCAAGACAGGAATTTCTTTAGCCAACTTAGTCAACGATGTAATACTTGTTCTAGCATTCTCTAAATACGGTAAATCTGAAATAGCTAATTTAGTAGCAGCCAGAATAGCGATAACCACTTTTAAAAATGAATTTGTATCATCCCAGAATGCCTTACGATCAAGCGTTGAATTATCAGAAGAATTTTTAATAAAGAATAATTTCTCCTTTAATCGTTTTGTTATCTCATTACATGCAACACAATTACCGGTAATATCTTTAATCTTTGAAGCAAGAACCGGTCCAATAGATGCCCCCGAGTGTCCCTGAGCTGAAGCAGCAGCTGACATTTGAATAGCTTGTGTTAATTGACCTAAAACCATTTGAGCTGCCTCTGTAGCGGTGGTAATACGATCATATAAAGTTTCATCAGCGGCTGTCAAAGAACTTCTAGAACTATTTTGACTTGCATTACCCATTTTATCCTTTAAAAGTTGTTGTCCAAAGCTAACTGTAGTACTATCTTGTCGATTCTTTCGGATTGATTTTGGAAATAAACAATACCATGCGTTGTACAGTTCATTAAAACTGCCAAATAATCCAAGTAATAAAAGTCTGCTGTATCTTATATCTGAATTCGAGGTAAAATCAGATAAACTACTATTGAATACATCCAAAATATTTTTAAAAGCATTAATTGCACCCTTGCAGGCTTCCAATAGATCACTATAATACTTATACTTCATTGGAGATATATTCTTTTGAGACACTTCATTCTCAATTTCGAGATTCTCTGATTGCTCTAGGTTAACCACTAGATTATCAATACTATTCCTCCCATTATACAAGGAAGCAATCATCTTAGTTACCAATTTGCGATCATTACAAAACATGGCGTATTGTTTTATAATTGAATGATTTTCTGAAAGCGCAAATAAAATTTTTCTACCCGTTTCGACTAATCTTAAATATGATTCATTATCAATAATACCCTCATCAACATGTTGATTTTTGTCGTTTGAGTGAAGCCTTTGATCAGTGGCTTTAATATCAGACAAGTTATTTTGATTATTATTATTATTATTATCATCATAATCGGCGAAAATGAATGTTTTACGTCGCTCCTCTGGTAATGTTGATAATCTTCTAAAATAAGCGCCTGGTGAGTTCTCATTATCAGGTAGTACAACACTACTTAAATTAAGTTCTCGCGTTCTATAGGGTCTAACTCCCTGTCTTTGCTTGCTAATGGTGGAAGAAGATGTTGAACTTAGTAGTGATGGAGGTGCCCCTGAAGAATGTAGCGGTAAAAGCGATTGAGATGATTCAGCTAAAAATTCATCATGAGATAACCCTCTTGTGTGTTTATATTGAGATTTTCTGGGTGGCGATTTTGGTGCAATATGTGTAGTAGTAGGGACAACTGGCATTGAATTACTCGTAACCACTAATTCTGGTCTATCATTGGATTGAAATTCACCGGGGATATCATGATGTGAAACTTCACTAGGATTTCTTTTAACAATGAATCCCATTCGCTTACTAGCTCTTGAAGATATATGACTTTCAGAGTTACTTCTTGCCCGTTCGTAAGTTGGTTTAACGGATGATGACAGGTTAGACTTTTGCGGTTCAACTAATGTCGTACTAGTGGGCGCGGGGGGGTTAATTACAGACACATCCCTTCTATTACTATCCGGTGTGAACGATTGCTGACTCTGCGGTGTGACAGATCTAGTCGATGATTCGTAAATCGGGGTCTGAATATTATTGTCATTAGAATTGGCACTCCCCAATTCACCAACTGATGTCCATGAAGATACTGGTGAAGCCAGGGATACGTTCCCGATTTCTAAATTTGATCTTTGACTTAAATCTACCGAACTATTATGCCCCTTGCCTTCATTGGCGGAGTCGGTAGATATAGTCAATGGACCACGAGATAATGATCTTACTGGTCCAGTAGGAAATACACTATTGCCTGTAGAAGGTATGTTTGCAGATGCATGATTCAGCAGGGGGAGGGTAGACGGTGAATTTACAATCAAATCAGTAGTCAGGAATGGGGGAGATTTTTTCTTAGCAGGCATAGATAAATAATTCATCTTTGACGACGTCAAGGGTGAAAAGGCGGCAATTGGCAATGATGAATTTAAACTCGTAGGAGTACTGATACCGAATATAGGGGCATTTATAATAGTATTTTCTATAATAGATAATGAAGCCTTAGCGCTGAAGGGTGACGGTGATTTTTCAAGCGGCACAAGAGACGAAGAAACAAAGCATGATTGAATAATAAGATCATCCATGGTATGTTTATTAGCAATTAAATAATTCTTAATAAACTCTACCCAGTCGGCGTAAGATGGCATACTTTCATTTGCCTCATTCCACACACATAATTCGGCTGGGGGTAAAATTAATGGATTATTTTCAATTTCTAGCGCTTGTAAATCAGATATCGTAGCAATTTGAGGTGGCAAGTAAACAAACTTATTACTTGACATAGATAATACCTAGAATAGAGAAGTTAGTATGTTAAATAGTTTAAAAGATGAAAATTCTCGCTCAAATGAGGAAGATACGACTTGAAAAGCCATGGATCATGAGTACTGACGTACTCACTCTCGCTAAGCTCAGGTTCGTTCGACTTACCTTTAAATTTTTCAATTCCCCTAACTCTTCTGGAAGGTAACATAAAAAGTTTTTACTAATATCGAGAATTTCCAATCCCTTTATCTGGCAAATAACATCAGGGAAAACGGTGAATTGATTATCACTTAGATCGAGATACCTTAGAGAATCCGATAAGGTTACAAGCGAAGGCGGTAACGTTGAAATTAAGTTAGAATGCAATGAAAGCTTTGATACATTATTCGATAGCAGGGCTACCATCTCATCAGGAACTTGAGATATATTTAGATCAGATAATTGTAATGCGATACCCTCGTCGACGTCTTCATCGTATTCTTCTTCTTCATAATCATTATCATATTCCTCGTCATATTCTTCCTCGTATTCTTCTTCAAAATCTTCATCTTCCTCATCGTCTTCGTTATCTAAATCTTCGGGTATATAATTTTTTAATTTTTCCCTAATAATTTGAGGTTCAGCGGCACTACTGTAAACCGAGCTACAATCATCATCCGAGATATTTATCACTGGTGGATCCTCTAATGTAGTATCACCCTCTGTATCGCCTTCATAAACACTCATACTCCTACTTGAATCATCATCTTCTTCCTCATCATCATCATATTCGGTGGTCTGTTTCCCCGGTCTTAATAATTTAGGTATAGTACGTCGATTATTACTCCTTCCTGCTCTCGTGGATCTACTACTAATACTAGTAGTGCATAATTTTGTAGCCAGGGTTCCTAACGATCTAATATCATGATGATTGGTTTCGTAAGATTCTAGTCGTTTATTATTATGACTATGCGATAAGAAATGAATAGCGCCCGATACAGCCGGAGAATCTCGTCCCCTGGATTGTAATTTCCTTGGAATCGTTCGACTACTAGTGTTGATATTAATACGATTCGGGGAAGGTTCAATTTGATTTTGATTAGGTTCAAGTTGTGGAGACTGGGGTTGATGCTCTTGTTGATGTTGATTTTTGACTTGATTATGAATCAATGTATCAAGTTCATGTTGTACTATTTGCAATAATTGTGCTTTAGTGATTGGCTGTGATGGCATTTTACCTTCGTATGGAAATGAAAGCTCAAATCAAGTGATCTTAAGGGGTTAGTAAAGAGAAGAGGTGATGACAGCTAGCTGGGAATCGAGTCTAATGAATTTATTTTTTTGATATTGAGTTTTCAGATCACTTATGATTGAAATGAATAATTCTTATGAATTGAGATCAGGGGGGTTCTGCGGATGATCACTAATTTTTCTTTAGGTTTATAGAAACCACTAGTCTTAAAAATTAATGTTATTGGGGCATGATACAACGCCTTGGGAAGATATGCTTGAGACACACTGGACGATCTAACGGTGCCTAGACTATACGTATCTTTTGAAAATTACTAGTAAAAATATTTTTAAACATGAGCATTCTTTTAAGCAATAATAAATATATATTTTTTTTTAAATATTTACAAATTATTCGACATTGTCTTCGAAAGTTTCACCTTCAACGAGTTCGGGAACTTCATCACCGGCTTCACCAACGGGGAGATCTTGACCAAGCTTTAATTGTTCAACAATCTTTTGAAGTTGAGAAAGGGATTCAGGACCCATTTGAGCCAAAATACCGGGCATAAGGTCAGTAAGCTCCTTTTCCTTACCATTACCGAAAACGGCAAAGGTGTTATCGGGGACGGAACCTTGAACTTGAACACGGTTGAAGTTAAGAACCTTACCATCTTCTTGGAACATGTTAACTTCTTCAATACCGGGGATAGTTTGAGCGTTCATCTTGTTAAGAGTTTGCTGAAGCTTTTGGTTTTCAGCAGCAATTTGGACAGAGTAGTCAGGCTTAGGGGCTCTCTTGGCCTTTCTACGGGGAGCACCCTTACCACCTATAAGAGAGAAGAAGTTAGCAAGCCGTTTTCAGAGTAATGTGAAACGACTTTTGTATATAAATTACAGAATCGAACGGATTAAAGTGATATGGTTGTGATTGGTCAAACAGAAATTCTGCATAAACAATTAAGTTTAATAGAATCGAACGTATAAAAAAGCTAATCGCAATGTTTATTATACGGTTCAGCCCTTAGAGAGAGGAGGGCGGGGTGGCATATCACAAATTCAGATCGAGTATCCATAATTGAGCTGGGATAAATGTAATTTCAATCAAATTGAACCGTTCGAGACCGCAATTAAGTTGCAATATGGGGTAAAAATACGGCTTCACCGATTCCTTGTCCATTGTTCAATTTAGACAATCAAGCAAGAAAGCAAGAAAGCAAGAAAGCAAGAACGCAATTTAACCCATAAAACGACGATTTAACGCTTTGTTTAGCGCATGGGGAACAATGAATTCACATACCAATTCTGGTAGCCTTTTGTAACTTGGCGAGCTTTTCTTGATCAACGGGCATTTTAATGGATTATAATTTGTGTATAGACTACAGAGAAGTAGATGGAAGGATTCCGTTCAAGGCGAAAAATTGTCGAGCCAGTCGGGGTCCTGCACCGGCTCGAATCGTTGGGAGCGAGCTGCTCGCCGTTGCTGAGACAATGGGATCGAGGGGAGGACGAAGCACGTGACTGGGGCGAGCGACCACGCTTAGGTAAGATGAGGCTTGTTTAGGTAAGTGCTAACTCATCAGGGTCTCTCTCGTTTTAACGGCCGGGTAACTCTGCCGGTTAGTGTGTTTCGCTTAAAGCATCGAACAAACGTCACCGCGCACGTAAAATGTGGCGCACCCCGCGGCGAAACCCTTTAAAAGCCACGGTGGATGCTGGACGACGATCTTGGGCGATAGTGGCGTGACATTCCCCACTGGGTCTTATCACTTGGCGGAATTTAGAGTTTTCTGGGCGGCTTCAGTCGGAGTCCTCAACGTTTCGCTTTAATGTTGTAATTAGTAGATGGGCCCGTTAACTCTTCACTGCCAAACCCCCTGCTGCGGATGATCGTGGCTATTTTAAGTACGTTTTTTGTATGGCAATAACTGTAGTCTTTGGACCTTGTAGTCTCTTGTTGGCTTTGTAGTCTGTAGACACAAAGTAGCGCCTTCTGCGCTAACTAATTGATCATCCCGCATCGGATCGGCTGGAATAAAGATGCGCCGTGATTTCTCTCTGGGTATTATTAGTATTCATCAACCGCAACACGCGCCGGTCCCAACACCCAGGGGAGCTAGACGAAGGTCTGGAGCTAAATGAAGGTCCGGCGACGAAAGCCCTTGTGTGAGAGTGAGTACCCTAGCGGATCTCCGTCCAGGTATATATATTTAATTCATATATAACCCATATAAGAGCTATATATAATCTATATGTATACTGGCCTGTGAAACCTGGCCTATCACACCAAACGATGGCATTGTGAAGAGCGAGACCGGTTTGAGTATCCCAAAGAATGGTGGTTTCACGTTGATTAGTGATACCAATGGCCTTGACGGAAAATAATTTAATGTTTTGGGAACGCAATTTCTTGGCGACTTCTTCCGTACAAGAATGAACAGAGTCAACTAACTCTTGGGGGCCATGCTCGATCCAACCAGGGTGAGTGTAATGTTGAGTGAATTCAATTGGCGGCTTTACGCAGGGAGGTATTGTTCTGCACAGTGCTGCGGGCCGCCGTTGTACTTGGTTCGTCTCATGCCCTCTATTTTTTTCTCCAGACACATTTACTAACCGTGTATCCGACCGAGCCTCCGCCTTCGCCTTCACCCCCACCGCACTGTTTGAAGAATATATGCTCATACGATCCTCGTATATTCATATCCTCCCCGCTGCCCTGCTCTCATTCCTACGATCTGCGCGTCTATTTCGGTTTGGTCCCCCCGTCTCTGTTCTTCCCGAATACGTCTGCTATTGTGCCGCATACTTCAACCATCGCGCTTCGAAAAAAGGTGTCATCTCGTGGTCTCAACTATTTAAATAAATTCCCAACCCTACTATGAGTGTTTCTCAAGTACTAGCTGGTATGTATTTATTCTTGTTTTTTGGTTTTTTTTGGAGTTGTTCTGTCTTCACTGTGTCTTCTCTTATCAGGCTTGAACCTGTCTTGGCGTTGACACGACATCTACATCTCGGTTGTCTGGGGTATCATGAGATACTGGGACCGTCCTCGGCTCATCTTGCTTCGCTCGGTGAGTTAAACACCCTTAAACGTGACCCTCTAGGACTGCCCGGCTCTACTATGCTGACCCGATAGTTCGGAATGCCTTGAGTCTCTGTTCTCGCTGATAAACAATAGTGTTATCAGTCTTATCAGTCCTGTCAATCTTGTCAGTTTTAATGCCGGTTTTGCGTCTACTCCCTACTTTCTCTCTCCCCTCCTCTCTCCCCTTCTCTCTCTCTCACATAATCTAACAAATCCTTTTGGAGTTTTTTTCTAGTTGGTGACTCGCCCTCGTTAGCCTTCTTAGCATGGAGGCTTACCGCTTCTCATACGTGTCAAGTTTACTTGGCCTGGAGAGGTTCAAAGATTGCTGGTAATTCATGTCAAATCTCCTTTGCATCTGAAAAATTTGGTAACGCTAAATTTAGTCCTGCATTTGCCGGTAACTCAGTAAATGAAGTCTTAAGTAAGGCTCAAATTCAAAGACCGCTTGATTATGTGATTATTTCCCCCACATCATTAAAGCAACTAACCTCATTGTATAAAAGTTTGGATTCGAATTTAATTACCTCCAATACGGTATTTATAATAGATGCATCGTTTTATACCGTTGATTTAGATCAAATTCTTAAACGATCATTTAATAATAATCTTGTTCTTACCGTGATATGCGAAGCTGATCTTCGTAAAGTTGGTATAAATAATTTTGTTCATACTGGAGCTAATTTGAGAACCGTTATTGGGATCTCTGAATCATTCGCCACTAATGATAATTATGTCAATATGACTAAATACCTTAAATCAGTTTGGGAATCAGTATCACTCGAAGCAACAATATCAACTAATTATAAAAGTTATCAATGGTCAAGAGTTGTCCCTTTTTTAGCATTTGAATTTCTTTCTGTTATCTTAGAATCACCATTACCCGGTATGCTTCAGGAAGAATTATTAGCGAGGCCATTAATTGTGGGTATTGTTAATGAATTAAGTCAAATTGCTGCCGCTCAGGGTTACCCTTTATTCAATGACGTCATGAAATATATTGATGTTGAAACCGCAAAATTCAATCAATCTCATGGTATGCCTGGTAATAATAGTTTGGAAATCGCCAATTCAACTAAACCATTACCATTCATTAATTCACCTATTTTATTTTACAATATGTATAATTCATTTGATATTCCTATCGATGTATTATTATTACAACCAATTTTACTGGCTGATGATTTTCAAATTAAAACACCTTATTTAGAGTCTTTATTTACCTTTTTAGGTAGAATGCTTAAAACGGTAGCTGGTGAAAGTCTTTTCTTTTCAAGGCGGTCTGAGAGTTCTTCGGCATCGCCTGCTATCCCTGCTACTCCTGTCCCGGATGACTCCGTTTTAAGAGAAAGGGAATTAGAATTAGAACAACGTGAAATTAATTTACGGTCTCGTGAACAATATTTACAAAAATTAGAGCATGATATTAGATCAGCCACTGTAACTAATCCTGAGGGTCATAGAAATGGTAATAGTAATGGAAATGGTCCTAACTACGCTTCTAGATTAGCTGCGTCACCACCATCTCCCTCCTCACAACAACAACAACAATATAGGGGTGTTTCACCTGGAGGTAACGATGGATACGCTGATCCTGATGAAGATGATTTCCTCGTTGAAAGGGCTCCGCCACAATTAACACCAGTTCAAATTGAAAGTATTGATATGATGTCAATGACCAATCGTCGACAAAGAAGAAGAGTATCACAAGGACGTCATCAATCTCCACCTACACCCGGTGGTAATGCACCTAATCATAGTGGATCAAAATTTTCTCAAACTGATTCAAGATCTGAAGCCTTACCAGGTGGTACATTATTGGATTTACAGGCTTCTGATAGGTATGGTAACCTTAGTAGTATTAATCTTAATAATTATTCAAGAAATAATTCGATGGTTTTCCCTCCTCCTTCTCCTGCGGGTGGTATGGGTGGTGGTTACGATATGCAAGGTTTTCCAGTACCAAAACGATCATCATCAGGATTTTTATCATCAGCTCATTCAACTCCATTAGGACGTCGTGAAAATACTGCTTCAATGTTGAATGATAGTATTAATGCTGCCGCAATGGGGATTAATGGTAGTGGTGGATCATGTTTCCCTCAAAAGTCTCCTTCATCAAATTTAAAGTTAAGTAATAGTAATTTAGCGCTTGGTCAAGGTTTATCGAATGGTAGATTAGAAGAAAATGGGAATGGTGGTATGTACAATGTATCAAATGGATCTAACCCCTCAAATGGGTCCAGTGGTTCAAATTTATCTAATGGAAGATCTAATTTATCAAATGGTATGTCAATGTCAAATGGTTTCGTTGATTCCCCCGCAATGGCTGATTTCCCTAATGGCAATACCTCATCTAATGGTAATGCCTCATCTAATGGTAATCTTAATTCATCCGAAGTAACAAATAATACTCATGAAGAAACTGTCGCTGAATCTACACCTACACCTACATCTGCTGCACCTGCACCTGCACCTGCCAAAAAGAATAGATTTGGTATGTTCAAGAAGAAGAAATAGATAATAGATTATGATTTTTTCTGAAAATTATAAATTGAAAAAATCATCTTGGTATTTACGCCGATAAAAATATGGTAATAGCGTAATAGTTGAATAATAATAATAATAATAATAATAATAATAATAATAATAATATTTTGTCACCACGAACGATAAGCGAAGCGATGAGTGATGAGTGAGTAGTGATATTTACAATAAAGTATCAGAGTAACTACTATTGAGGATGATTCAGGGTTAATATCTCAAATTAACTGTATAACCGTCCTCATCGATCTTATCATTAAGGCCACCCACCACCATCTGTCGTCATACTACTTGATAATTATATCATCGGTCTTCATTTGGGCGGCAAATAGTCTCAAAATGGAAGGTGGAAATATGAGGCTCAAAGTGTAATATGAAATCATTGTACATAGAATATGCAGTCTAAAATTAATAGAATTTGTTTTATTTATGATTGCTATTTTCTAAAAGTATAAAAGGGTATTACTTTTCTGTTGATATTTTAAATTTACTTCTGTATACTGTTGTGTATTTCATACTTCTACAAGTTTTGAAAAAAAAAGTAAATTTCACACACAAATACTCAATTTCAATCTCAATCTCAATTAATTATGTCTGATACTGGTCGCAAAGATTTTTCTAGCCAGGTCAAGGATACTGCTAAGCCTGATTCCCAAAAGACTTATGGCGAAAAATTATCAGATGATGCTAGTCAAGCTTATGATAAGGCCGCAGCAGCTTTACAACCTGATCAATCTAAGAGTACTTCTCAAAAGCTCGGCGATGATATACGTGGTAAAACTAATGAAGGTCGAGCCAAGGATGAGAGTTATTTGGAACAAGCTAAGGAGAAGGTTAGCTCCGTCGCTCACGCCGCTAGTGATTATTTGCATGGCGATACCACTGAAGGAAAGAATAAGTGATTAAAAAATGTATAATTATATATAATTCTTCTGGTGTTTATATATCTTTCATATCTGCACGTTTTCGATGTGGATTATATTTATTCTAAAAAAATGATTTTCTTAAATTCGAATGATACTCATTTTCAAACAGAAGTTGTACTAAATTTAAACACCGTGGAAAATAAATGAATAATTATGCAGTCTTCCCCAATCATTTATATTGATAGCTAATCGGTGCCAAAAGATACAATTCAGTGTCTGAACCCTCTTAGTATTTCGATGTAAGATCAGTGAGCTGCGTTATACCTTGCTCACTTTAAACTAAACCAACTTTTGAAATTAAATCTTAAAAACCGCTGTAGGTACCCACCTGCACTCAAAGTAGCGCTAGGTATAGGAAAAGGTGTTGATTTCCCGGTTATCGGACCAATGAGGTGGGGCTAAACCCCCCCAAGATCGGACGCCGCGTCTTCATTCCACACTCTTAAAACTTTAACCGAATTCGGTTAATCGGAGCTTCATTGATTACTTCATAATTTCTGGTTCACCTATTTACATGAGAGTTACCAATTTAATTTAAAAAATTAAAATCATAATGTGTAAAAGTTAATTATTTGAAATTGTGCCACCAAGTATTTGTTGGTCAAAGCTGTATAGTTGTTTAGGGTCTTTTTTGATCATTTCCTTCGCAGATGCGCGGAACTCTTAGCACTTGTCTCCTGAGTGAAAAAAGCAATATATATTCCAATAAGCATATATCTCTATTATCTATACTGATAGTAAACAAGTGCAGGGGTTCAATATGAGTAGAAGGTACATCAGAATAATAAGAAAACAAATGTTATAGAACAAAGGTTCAGTCGGTTATTTGTGGTAAGATAGCTGCGTTATATCTTCCCACTTTAAACTAGGCCTAGGAGACATTTCCTAATTCAATACACCAAGCAATTTCAGACCCCCAAGCGTATGGATGCGAATCGTTATCTATGCCCTTACCCTTTTTATTGGCCCTCGTTAAACGGTAACCAAACCCTCAGTTACATTATATATCGGGCGCCGTATGTCTCAACTCGGGTTAACTAAAAAATAGTCGGATCGAGTGCGGACGATAAAGATCGCCGTTGAAAGCGTATTCCGGACGCCGCTGGGTAGTTGCCCGTTATCGTACTGCAGGTTAATCGTGGCCAATCACAATGTGGTGCCCATACATATATGTTTATTACAAACCGTCCATTATCTTCTACTACTCTCAAAATACCGATCGTTCTTAATTGATGTTTTATTTTGATCTAATAACTATCAAGCCAGTCAGATTCAGAATTTTTTGATACAATACACGTCATAGCAACAGAAAATCGTTCTGCACTCTTCGCCCTAGAATTCGATATTGACCATATATTTCAAGAGCATTCAATCTTCTAAGGTCTTCATACCGTCAGTACACGAATAATCTTTGCTTGCTACCCTAATATCAGATCTCAAATCTCAATAAATACACATCCTTGCCTTTCTCCGAAGAAAGCTCGAATCTCCTTTCTTTACTGAATCGAAGATGATTTACAATAGGTTCGATACAAACATTCATAGAAACTACAATAGAAATCAACAAGCACATATCTCTCCTACCATGTGTTCCTCAGAAACAATTTATCTAAACGAAAAGGATTTTGCTCTTCAATTATGGCAAATGTATACTCGTGCTAAGCTTTACTTGCCAAATCAAGAAAGAATGGAAAATTTAACATGGAGAATGATGGCATATAATTTAAAACAGTTGGCCAAATCAAGAGGTGAGGTATCCGAAAATAACTTAGAGCAAGATCACAATTCTACTACTTATTCAGAAGCACTATCTTCTAAGAATAATAATGTTTCTGATCGTCGCACTAATAGCATTTACTCTCAAAACGGTAACAGTGTTGATTCTAGTTATGAAGCAGATTATATAGAAAGTATCAATAATGATGTTAATAGTGTACTCATGAGAGGACATGATTCAACGATAGATAACGATTCGTGGTTCTCTGTCCTTCATGGTAACACACATGAAATAGCTTCTACGGATAATTTTTACTCAGCAGCCGCGTCTACATCGCAAAGCTTCGATAACTGTAGGAGTATAATATCACCAAATGTTAATCAACTGATAAGTCAAGATAATTACAATGATGAGAGTGTTTTATCAAACGCTGGATCAACTGAACCTTCTCGCAATACCGATTCGACTAGCATCGATTTTGACTATGTGGCACATATCAAAAAGATAAGTAAAGAGGGATATTACTCTGTAAGTTGTATAATCTATTTTTAGAAATTCTTTTCTGATTAACGAATAATTCTAACACCAAATTAATTTTTTTTTTAGACAAAATCTTCTAATAATGGTCAATCAATATCTGAATTTTCTTTATTGGAGTCAGATGCCAATTCGTTCGCATTTCCCAAGTCCACCCAATATCAAGTACCGAAAAGTAATACATCTTCATCAATAAAAAGTGCCTTATCAAAGGCATCTCAACATTCTGGTGGCACTTATATTGATAGCGGTAATCGAATTAATAATTTTGACTTTAATCCTCATGAAATAGAAGAGTCTGAGAATTTTGGCTCGTTATATAAGGATAGTCCTTTGTCCCTGAATACAGTTGACAATAGTTCTCCATTTGAGTATAATGATATTTCCTCATCAGCACAAACTCATTTTGGGTTTTATGAAAGTTCTGGTGAATGTCATATGTCTACCGTTTCAAATTCGATATCCGGTTTCCCTTCATCGGTTACTCTGTCAGGATCCATATCAACCACCTCAATCCCGGAGCTTTTCAAAGATTCAAAGGATAGTGTTTATTTCGACTTAATGTCAAATCCGAGGGATAGACTGAACCGTGTAGGATCTCAAAGTAGTGTTGGTAATGGTTCAATGAATAAATTATTGAGTCACATTCCAAGCTCTAATTTTGATAGAAACTTTTCTCGAAATTCAAGTGTTGGAATGGCAAAATCACTCTCTCGTGAAAGTAATGGATCTACAATATATTCTGACCGTTTATCATCTTCATGGCAACCACCTCATGCTTTTTCTAATAGTAATTCCTCATTACCTTTAGTTGAACAAATTCATCGACCTGATGCCATCTCCGAATTCTCAGGTAACCTATTTTCAGACGAGCAAGCATTGAGTTCACCATTGATTCAAGAATTCGATATTAATCAACGAACTCACCCCCAAAAAGGGATTAAAATTGCAAGAATAAAAAACTCCGATTTTGGTAGAAATGATATGTTCAGTTTGGGAGGAGATGATTACCCTCAACCTCATCATTCAGATTATAGCACTTCAATGCCTGATTACATGTTTAGCGATCAATTTATTCCTGATGATCAACAATTACAAATGCTCAATAGTTTTCATTCCAGCAAAAGCTCATCCAATTTTAATCCTAATATTCCAGAAATGAGGTCTACCACCATCAACCGTCGCCAAAGTATATCGCGAGCACTGTCTTCTACCAATATTTCCGGAAGGGGTCCATTTTCATCTTCCTCTTCGTTACGTCGTATAGATACGTCTCCAACGCTACTGGCATCTAATAAAAGTTCTCAAGAATTAAAGAGTTCTTCCTTCAGTAATAATTTCAATATTGCCAGTGCTTCGAAGGCAGTTAATAAGTCTGATTCCTATACTGCTTCTTCACTACCGGTTGGATCATCGGTCTCAAATGCAAGTATGTCATGTACAAATTGTTATACTCAAACCACTCCTTTATGGAGAAAGAATCCTGAGGGTCAACCATTGTGTAACGCATGTGGTTTATTTCTTAAATTACATGGTGTGGTAAGACCCTTATCACTGAAAACTGATGTCATTAAAAAGCGAAACCGTAGTAGTCAAGCAAGTACTTCTGGGTCTGATGCAAATACAAATGGATCCGAAACTGTCTCTGAAAAACCAAAGACGAGCAATGATACCTCATCGAAAAATGATTCATTTTCTACCTCTATTTCTAAAACTGCTGTAATTGTTAATAAAAATAGACGTCAATCATCAGGTTTGTGCAATGAAGTACCATTAGGATTCAAGGGTCGAAGGCAATCAAGTTCTTCACGACAAAGACCCACAAGACTGGTAAAAAATGATTTAAACGATTCAACCAAGTCAGATAGTGGTTCAAAGAAGTCGTCAGCTCTAAATTCTCCTAGGGGTAGTTTATCAAACTTAAATGATGCCCTAGATTCAGTTAATAATAGAAACGGTGGTACTAATGATGATCATTCCACTCATATTTTTGAGTCTTCTCATTTTAATGAATCTGAGTATTGGGAATGGTCTACTAGGCCGTTGTAGCGATATCTTATCCTTTGTTTTATAAATTTTTTCCCCTTACCTTAGCCTATTTATAAAGCTATTTAATACTATTTTTTTTTTTATTTCTCATAAATTTCAATTTCTGATTCATTATCATTTCCATTCAGTTCCACCTCGTTTATATTTATAATATTTATTTATTACAATTATTTCCTTTGTTTTCTAGTATTATTCCAACATTATTTTCTGTGAATTCATTATACCAATAATCTTTCACCAATTATAGAAATAAAGAAATTATCAGAAAATGTAAAGATCGAAAGATATAAGAAAGGCTATCTTTCTTTCACATGCTAGTACTCTTTTAAAATATATCAGTTTATTTCTTCCAAAATCAAATATCATGGGTTAGGGAGGGTAAATAACGAAGAAAATTTGAAATGTCAACCCTCATATTCAAACATTAGCAGAGGATATATTAAGCATGTAAATAGATTTTCTATGTACCGAAACAATAAGACAAAACTACTGGAGTAACAAGGAGCAAAATACATATCTGGTTTACATTAGTTGTTGATCGGTTATGATATTGATAGGGGGGCACGATGTACCGTTTGTAAGGGGTTGTGCCTAATTCCAAAAGCACCCAAATATAGCAGAATATAGACTTATATTTAAATTTAATGCTATAAGTTTATAAATATTCATTGAAACCATTTTGAAAATGTAACGGTAACAAGGCGAAGCCGAGTTAAGGTTCTCTAATTTAGTTAATATGAATCGGTAAAGGCCAATAGGGGTTTGTTGAGGAATAGAGTTAAGGGATGTAATAATATATTACCATAGCATAAGAGCTAGACTTGTAAGGAGATATATATATATAGTTATAATAAACAAGGGTAATTCACTAGGGAGTGAATTAGGATAGGATCTAACTAA